>LBNU01011246.1:0-44620 GCA_014162995.1 Artemisia annua
TGGCTTCTGTTTGTCCTAAATATTACTTTAGTCACATGACCTCTTTGCCCTTATTTGTTCATCAAAATATCCTGAATTTGGTGACTGTACAAACCAATGAGCTTGGGTTTGTTGCTATCTTATTTTCAGTTTTTTTTTGTACAAGGCCCCACTTCTTTGACTACAGGCACCTGGTAGATAATAAAGATTCAATATTTTTTAGTGTTTTAATTATTTTTTTTTTTTTCTTTTTTACCTTATGATTTCTTGCAGACTTATGAAAGATCATACATAAAAAGATGGACTGATTGCTGGAGTGCAACATGCTCAACCATGTTCAGAAACTAATGTATATCAGAACAAGTTCAGGTAAAATTTACATGGTTGTCTATTTGCAGGGCATTAGTCGCCCCCTCACTACCATGTTCTCTATGATCAAAACAAGTTCACTACTGATAGCTTCCAGTTGTGCTACACGTAATACAACAAACCCTGTTATCATTTTGAGTTTCTTAAAAATATGCTTTGTCATTTAATTTCAAACACCACTTGATTATGTGTAGAAGAGCATGAGGCCTTTTGGTATTATTTTGGATTATATGTTTTAATAGGTTTCCTGAATGAAGCCGTCAAATAACTAAATTTGAGTTTGAATATCTTGTGAAAACACAGAGCTTAAGCTTCGAATACAGTCTATGGAACAGCAAGCTCAGTTACGTGATGGTACCTTTCGAGGCTTTGAGTATTTCTATGACTCAGGCAGAAAAAATTATCGATTGCTATATTTTTAAAAATTGCAATTCTATTTTTCAATATTCTTACCTTGGCTAGGCCAGATCAAGAATCACCCGACTTTATATCTGATTCAAACATTACAGATCTGATTGAGACGCTGAAGCAGGAAGTTGAAAGACTGAGAATAGAAACAGGGGAAATAGCAAACAATTCAGATGGTTACAATTTTGGCACCACCATCTTCAATATAATCAACAAAACTTCTTCAGATTCCAGAAGTAAACTGAGTCGCCATAATACCACCACAACCACCAATCCAACATTTCAAACAACCACCATACACTTGCAACCCCCGCCCAACAGGATCCTCTTGGCCGTTTTTAGAGGCTTGATATCAGTAACAGAGGTGGTACTCATCTAATCAAATCAGAAGTGTTTCCATCTCCGCATGTGAAAGCAGTGGCACATTTTGACTCAAGAATCACATGGTTTGTTGCATCTGTCACAATTTATAATTGAACTTTTTATCTATGCAGGTAACAGATGATCTTGCACGTGCAAGACATGAGTACTTTAACCTCATTCTTGGTATTGATTTCACTAAGAGCAAAAATTATGGTAATGAAGGTAAGAATGAAGTGGTATTGATTTCAAGAGTTCTTATTTTGACTTGCTGGTTTGACTTTATTTTGTCGAACTAATGTTTAAATGTATGCTTAGGGTGGCAATATTTATATCAGTGCACGGCAGTGACGAAGCCAAGATTTTATACATGGGTGGGCCAAATATAAACATAGCAATTAACCGATCGAATATCCTCGCTCCGGGTTAGGTGTTTTATTGTTGTTGTTGTAATTAACCGATTGAATATCGTTACTAAAAAGTAATTTAATTCTAGCTGCTATGCAAGATAACTTGCACGATAAAACTAGAATATATCTTCTATATTACTGCAAGTTTGATGCTAAAATTGGATTGGAAAGTAATGAAATATATGCTTATATTAATTTGTAGCATCTAGGTGATAATGCTTTTACATACAAATAAATATAAAAATAAGAAAATTGGAAAACAATAAAAAAGTTAAGTTTGAATAAATAAAATGTGAAAATGTTATAATAAAATGTGTGATACAGTCACATATAATTTTAGATTATCTGTGCCTCCAATTCACATATATCACACAATTTATACATATAATTTATCATTTTTGAGATTGTAGGTGGGCCAAAATTCCAAATTATCTATCAATGGACTATTTTTAATTGATACAGTAATATAGAATACATACTAACTCTTTAAATGTTGGGGACTTGGGGTGGGCCTTGGCCAACCCAACTCCAAACGTAGCTCCGTCTCTGGTGCACGGTAGTTATGTGACCAACTTTAGTTGACTTAATTGACTTCATCACTTCAACAAATAGGGCACTCTTTCAACATGAAACAAATGAAGCAAAAAAGAAGTCTGGCTAACGTATTTTGGAAACAAGAAAGACGGCTCCAGTGTTGTTTTGGACGGAATTTAGAGTGAAGATGAAAAAAGGTTTGAAGGTGCTTTGTTGTGACAAGGAGAGCGAATACACAAACTCAACAACAAATGTCGTGTACATCGTATATGAATAATGACAATCTTTCTTTTTAACATTTTGATTTTTGATTGTTGTGTTTATAGAAATTAAGAGAAAACTTTCTTTGTATTTCAATTATTATATTTCTATATGATTTAACGTTATCGATTATCTATATATGTACCAGGGGAGGCCCGGAGGGGGTGCAAACCCGATTCCCGCACAGGGCACATTTTCGAATGGGGCACAAATTTTTGGAAATTTTTTAAACTGTGAAGAGCTAATCAACCAATTCGCTATGAAGAATGCTAGGAGAACTTCACGAATCATCGGTTAACTACTATGGTATATATTTTTAATACTATGATTTTGTTATGGATATAATTAATTGTTATAACATTAGTTATCATATACAAAAAAAGAAAATTTGCTAGGAGTTAGGGGCATTTTTTTCTTGGCTCGCACTGGGTACTCAAATCCTCAGGGCCGCCACTGATATGTACTCTCAAAATTTGTCAAGTAATACATAAACCTAGCCCGCCCATTGGGCAGGTTATGAAGCTATGTGTAGATATAATGTAAGTGTTAATTTCTATTTTCTTAACTCGGAAAGGAATAACACATACTTTTTCCGGTTGCTGTTGATATTAGAAGTGCATTTTACCATGAAAAAATTTCCTTACAGTCGTGGTCTTTGTTAATGCAAACATATACTTTAATTAACCTCGCTATGGTTTACTAGCATTTCTTTGTTGTACTTCAGGCAAAAGAATGTACAATGAAATAGGGTAACATTTACTTATTAAAAGCTACTATAGTGAAATATGTATACGTAAAGGTCTGTTTTCAAGGTTCCTCGAAATCATCAGGGGTCTCATTTTACTAGGGAGACTACCGCGACATTGGATCCAAAATCATTATATAAAAACTATAAATAAAAAATAAATACATATATTGATATATACATAAGATTTCCTATTATAATAATACATAATTAAAAAAATTAGATCAAACCCCGTGCACGGGCGTTAAAACTAGTTAAAAACAACAACAAATAAGTTATTTCAAAATTAAACTTTTCGATTGGTTAGTAAAAAATTAATTTTCTTATTTCGTATTATTTTAAAGATTACAAATTATAACAATCTAGCCTGTTTGCAAAATGTATCTTTTGATTTTCCTCGAGTCCTCTTAATGTGAACACTCAAATATATAAACACTGCATCGATGAGATATCTTTTATATAATAAAACAAAACCCCTATTGGGAATTTTTCATTTAAAAAAATGGAACCATTCCTTTTTTAGTAATAATTTTTTTATTATGATTTTAATTATAATTTTTTATTATTAAAGATAATCATTTAAAAAGTTTAATCCTATCGTTAGTTGCATCTTATCTTTATCTTTTGTGTTTATCTTCTATTTATGTAGTATATCAACAAAACAAATTTATTATAATTTTTTATTATTAAAGATAATCATTTAAAAAGTTTAATCCTATCGTTAGTTGCATCTTATCTTTATCTTTTGTGTTTATCTTCTACTTATGTAGTATATCAACAAAACAAATTTAAAAATTAAATTATTTGTTTTTTAATAAATAAAAATATATCATTCAAAAAAATTTTAAAAAAAACCCGCGCGTGCGCGGGTATTATAACTAGTATTTAATTATAATAACTCTCTAAAAGACGAAATCATATTCATATTAGCAAATGGGAAATAGTACAACATTAAGATGCAAAAACTTATTGACCCATATGGGGTATAAACTAAATGCATTTGTAACAACAGAAATTCTAATAATATGCTCATATATCATAAGTGAATTGCCTAAATCAAAGATAGTAAATGATTATTCAATATCACCCACATCACTTGGTGTATTCATAAACGGCCCCTCAACCGCCGGGGACGGTGCACCCGTTGGTGTATCCATGAACGGCCCCTCAACCGCGGGGGATGGGGCACTGATTGGTAGAGCATCTGGAGTTGGAGGAACTGGCCCCTTAGAATTTGAGAATGGAGTGTTTGTAAATGATGGAGGTGGTGTCAATGATAACCGAGCACAACTCAATTGAAGGACTCGAGAGAAAAGCCGATTGAAAGGAAACAACATAGACCAACATCCGGAAGNGAGAAATACAAGTAAACCTTTTAGGAAAAAGATTACCTCGTAAACTCGTGCAATGTGATATTTGTGAGACCGGGAAGTGATTTCCCGAGTCGTACCCCAACGAGGTGTGAATGGAAAGCTTCGTGAAAGATCGAGATTAAAGACTTGTATGTTTGGTTGTGAAAGATTGTTTGGTTTTATGGTACGTTAAATTAACGAAATTGGAAAATTAACGAACGAGGATGAAAATAAATTAACCTAAAGGGAATAAAAGGCAAATGGCAAACTAGGGAAATCCTAAAATACTACGGGAATCAAAAATAGGTATCGGGAATCCTAAAATACAAATAAACAAATAAACGTGACGTTTATTTAAGATAAACGTCAACGTAACAAATAAAAACGTGAAATTATTGCTACGCAAATCCTACGGGCCTAAAAATAATTTTCTAACGCACTACAAGACAAAAGAAAATTTTAGAAAAAAAGAAAATTAATTATCTAATGAAAATTCTATTTAATATGATTTAATTACTAATTATCACTAATTAAATCCTAATAAATAATTTAGAAAACCTAAAAATCCCAAACTTTTTTAATAAATTCTTCAAACTGAATCTAATTTAAGAAAAATATGAAAAGTAGTGGTCCAGTATCAAAATAAGCAGAAATAAGCTTAAATAAGCTGTTAGGCTTATTTTAGGCTAAAAATAAAATGGAGGTTAAAGAATTAATTGTGCACAAAAGAGGTGAGAAGACCCTAGGGCAGAGATGGTAGTGTGTGGTGTGGTTGTGTGTTTATGCAAGAGGTCAGGGGTTCGACCCCCACCTCATGCATATTTTTGCAAACATTTTATTTTCACTTTTTCTTTTTGCAAATCCTTTCAACAACAGAATTTATGAAACTTTTGCAAAGTGGAATTCAAAGAACAAGTTCCAAACAGCTTATGCAATTCTGGAAATCAAACAGACTCAAAACTTTGAGTTTCTAAGTGAACTTTTGAAATTTGTGGTCACCACACCTCTTAACCAAATTACCCAATAAGCTCAATAAGCTTAAACAAGCAAAACAATAACAACAACAATAGGTATTAACAACAACAGCAACTAAATATAAACAACAACAAGAACAGAAGTGAGAACAAGAACAACAATAAGAAAAGCAACAAGCAAAGTAGCAGCTAACAAAGGATCAATAAGCTCAATAAGCCATAAGCTCACCAAAGCTTCTAAACTCAAACAAACAGCAACAAGAAAGAACAACAACACAATAACAACAAGATCAAGCAAACAACAAGTATTCAACAAATTCAGATTATGAATCAAAGACAAAAAGTAGCAGCAGCAGTAGTTTCAAAATAAGCCAAAAGAATGGGCCACATGAGCACTTGAATAAGCTAGCTATGGAAATCAAAAAGCACATATACACACACAGCCTAAGTGGGTACACAAATAAACAATAATCAAGAGGATTGATTAATTATTGAGCAAGCTATGTTCAAGTGAAAGATGGGTCAAAACAATAACCTACTGGGTGCAGGGCAGTAACAAGGCAAAATGAGGTACTTTAGACACAGATTCAAAGGGGCAAATGGATTCCAAACCCCAATTTTCTTTTTGAGTTAAATGAACAGGCTACCAAGGATTGTAAAATAGCAAAAACTTTGTAATTTCACCAAGAAATAAACCCTACAATTGCTTTTGAACTCTGCCCCATTTATAAGTATGCAACTTTGACTTCTTGAAGTATTTTGCACCAATTTGACTGTGATGAAACTTAACCTACCCTAGATGATTATAAATGATGTATTACCCTAAGTTGAGACTGAACCAAGCAACCTTATCAAGATATAAGCTAATTTGATGAATATGGGTTCTCAAATCCAAACCATTAAACTGCCATAAGGATTATAGGTGACTTTTGACTTTTTTACTTAAAAACTACCAAAGTTAAGGTTTAATTGATATATGTTATCCCTAAGTGTGATGTCTAAGTACCTTTTAACCACTGAACTACACAGGAAGGTAATTGAGCAAACAATTCCAAACACCCCTTAAATTGTTGATTACACTACCATTCTAGTAACTAGGTGGCATTAACTCACAAATTTAATCAAACTCAGTTACCTAACATGAAGTGAGATCAAATCAACTCTAACATACAACAACAAAACTCAAAAATCTCAAATTCAAGATCCAATGAAAACATGCAGTAGCAAACTCAGTTATACTAAACAAGTATCAAAATGATTAAACAAGCTCAGAGTATTACACACAACTAAATCATGATCACATCAGCCAATTGAAACAGTAAAGAGCAATGTATTTCAGATCTACACTAATTACTCAGTAACTAAATCTAAATTATATAAATTGAATAAAGACTGAAAATTTAAAATGAGACTCACAACTTCAATTCTCAGCTTTCTGAGAACTTCCTTAAGCTAGCCTATCTTTGAGATAGGCTTAATTCCATCACCACAGTGACATAAACCCCCATTTTTTTATTTATTTTTGATTTTCTTTGTATTTTCCCTTTGTTTTTCTTTTCTGAGTTTCCTTGAATTCAGGTTTTAAAAAGCTTATGGTTAGCTTATAAAGGCTTCTGAGAGTAATTTTGAGCACAATGGAAGTAAGTTACAATACTTTTGCAATAAATGAGAAAATTAAGTAAAATTTGAAATTTTCTTAAAACTGAATATTACTTGAATTAAATTAAAGTAAAAGCATTACAGTTGAAAACTAAACATAAATAAAGAAAATTACAAGGAAATTCGGATGCCTCAATGGCTTACAACTATCCTCTATTTATACTAAGCTAGAATTAGGTTTAACTTCCCTTTGTGCTTTCTTTGTGAGAGAAAATGATGCAGAGTTGTCCCTTGTATCCCTGTGATCAAATCCCCACCACTCAATTGTGTCCAAATCAATCCTGGCCTTTAACTAAGTTTTGGCGCCAAACTGTCAATGGTGGGTTTTGGATTGCCAGCGTGGCAATTTGGAGTTAGGTAGGGTTTTGTGAGGTTAGTGGGATTGGGAAGTGAAGCTGGGGGGCTTTTGAGGGAGGTGGTGGCTTGTTGCAGTGGTATGTCGAGCATGGTGGTGGTGGGTGTCTGCTGGTTAAACGGGAAAGGGGGGAAATGGTTGGGTTGACTGGGGTTTATAAAACATGGGTGTGGGCTGGAAGGGTAAATGGGCCAAGTGGGTTTATGGTATTAGTGGGTATTGTGATTTAGTGGTAATGGGTTTAGTTTAGGTTTAAGGTTTAGTAGTTTAAGCTTATGGCCCAAGGACTATCTTTGTATTTTCTGAATTCTTCAAGGGCTGAAACTGACATTTATCCAAACTATCACCAAGGACTGATTTTTCCAAGTTGTGATTCCACAAGGTTTACAAAATCACTTTTCTTCAATTTGTAATTCCCGAGGGGCCATTTCTGCCAATTTGCAAGCTTGAGGGACTGAACTTGTAAATTTCTAAAAATGCAATCCAAGGATCAAACTTGTCATTTTAGGGTTGTTGGAGGACTTTTGTTGAATTTTCTTCATAATAACTCTCCAGGGACCATTTCTGACATTTTCTGGAAGTTCAGGGACCAATCTTGCCAAATGTGAAACTTCAGGGACTAAACTTGTAACTTTTTGAAAGCTTTTCACCCAAAGATCATTTTTGATAAATTTTGACTTTTAAGAATTTGGTTTGACTTTTATTTTCAAAATAAATGCTCAGGGTCTGATTTTGTCAAGTTTTGAAAGTTGGGGGACTGAAACTGCCAATTATGCAAACTTTGTACGATTTTCATTTGTTTTTAATCATTTTGCATCTAAAACATGTAAAACACGATCTTTGGGATATTTTCAGTATTTTGTTGTATTTCCGAGTGTTTTCACGTGTTTTGGCAGTTAAAATACGATAAAAATGATGAGTATTTACACACTCATCATGAGGATAGAGAGCAAATAAGTTTGCTTTCCACATATCACAAATTGGGCAAGCAAATGGGAGTGAGAGCAAAGAGTTTTGCTATCCATGTCGTATTTTGTAACCCAAAAATCTAAGGTTGAAATTCGTAAAACACTTTTCATAATATCCATTCTTGAAATTTCCTCGTTTAATAAAGTTTCAAAAAAACAAAGAACTTTATGGGCTCTCGATGTAAGCTACAACATACAAATATCTTTTTTTTGTTAGTTGAATTTTATTATTCATTCTAGAAATTTATACTTCATTTATATCTTTACAAGCTGAATTTTATTATGTGTTTTTCTTTAGCCATGTTCAAGTTTTGTTATCAATTACAAATCACGTTTAATCTGTGAAAACCAATCTAACATGTACAATTCTTACTAAACGATACAATAATAATATTACAACTTAACACTTATCCCAAACCAAAAATCTATTCCAAAACTCTATACGTACAAGAAGATCTAAAACTAGTATATTATATACAGATTTTATTAATTTACAAACCATAACTATTTTATCAAACAATCCAAATAAATAAGCTTTCAAATTTAAACCTCCTTTTTTTTTTTTTTTTTTTTTTTTTTTTTTTTTTTTTTTTTTTTTTTTTTTAATAATTTAGCATCACCCCATCACCCCCCTAAGGCTACCCCCAACGCTGGAGGCGTGAGGGATCGGGGAAGCAAGGTCACGTGAGAACACCATTGGGTTGGTAGTGTGAGGCATCGGCAAGAGGGGTTAACGGTGAAGCTTTCACCTTTGGGGAAGTGTGTAATTGTGGGACCCATGTGCTTTCTTAACCGTTCGATTTTTTATACATGTTATGTCTTTTGGTTTTTTATACAATTTCATGAGTTTCTTTGAATATGGAGGTTTGATCATAAATGGGTTTTTTGTGGGTCGGATCAAAAACCCATTTTCCAGTTAAAAGGTTGCAAGGTAATGGTGGTGATGGTGAGTGATTTGTGGGTTTTGAATTTGGGCTAAAATGGAGGATGTTTAAGTACAAGATTACGAGTGTGAAGATGATGATGATTAGCCATGTTAATAATAGTTTTGGTTTTAGCTTTAGATGAAATTTTTGGTATGTTTTGATGAGTAGATCTGTGTGCTAGTTGTTGGTGTTATTTATTTATTTATATTTATGGGAGTGTTTTGGTGTATTGAATTTGGATTTGTGTTTTAACTTGCTAGAAAATTAGGCATGGACGGTTGTTATTGAATTTAATAAAAGTTTTAGGGCATGCTTGGTAGGGGTAATAGGGGGTGAGGAATGAGAAAGATAATGAAAAAGAGTGCTTGGTAAAGTATAATGCAATGACCTATTACCCAATAGTGAGTAATGGGCCATTACCCAATAAATGAGGGGAAATATTTTTCTTTCCATTTCATTTTCCGCACCATTATCATTGCCTTTCCCCTTCCCGAATTTGAACCAAACACACCCTTTGTCTTAACTACTTATAATATAAAAATGGTCAAAGTGAAAAGTGAAAAACTGAATTTTGGGTCAATACCCATTTTGCCCTTGTCAATGAATGTAAATCGAATGCACCCATCCATTTTCTCTCGCTAAAATAAAACACACAAAAATTCTCTTACTTCTCTTCAAAAATCTGCTATGAAGTATTACACCATCTCTCTCTCTCTCTCTCTCTCTCTCTCTCTCTCTCTCTCTCTCTCTCTCTCTCTCTCTCTCTCTCTCTCTCAAACCATCCTCTTCTACCATCGTTGTAACCCTCCACCGGACGTCACCACCAAGGAAACCACACGAACACAGAACCACCGCGAAGAGGCCTCAAGACCCACGACTACCGTTTTGAGTTTTTTTTTAATGTTTTCGAGGTATTTTTTGTTAGGTTTTTTAATAATTATATTTGTAGATCCATAAGTTTTTTTACATGGATCTATCTAAATTAACATTTTTGTTTTTTTTGCTACAACCGCCTGGCCGGAAAATACTGCTGTCGTCGAAAATATTTCTGCCGTCGCTGGAAAGAATTGCTATCGCCGAAATAATAGGTTTTGAGGCATTTCATGTTTTGAGGTTTTGTTTTGTGATTTTTCGATCTATACATAATATGAACGGTTTGGAACTTTTTTTGNTTTTTTTTTTTTTTTTTTTTGTGCTATTATAACATAAACCTTATGAATTTTGACTTTTTGATGTATCCGGTAACCTGCTCATCCCTTAACCGGTTACCATATGTTTTTTCTTTTAAAATTAAATTCCACCTAAGCTTTTTTTAGTTTATAAGATATTTATATTTTTTAATTAAATTCCACCTCAGCCTTTTTTAGTTTTTAAGACTTTTAAACTAAAATTAAATTCTTCAAATAACCAATATTATTCCCCATTTCATTGCAAAATCTTCAAACATCACCACCCATTACTTTACTGGAATTGGTCTTCTTCCCAACTTACCTTTACCAAACACTAAAATCAAAAACCCTAATTACCACCATACCAAAAAATGGCCATATTTGGTTCAGAATCTGATGATTCACCTCCCAATCCCAAAACAACCCCAAAAAACACAATCCGATGATTTGATAGAAGCGGAACCACCACCACCCTCTCACTTCCTTCATCGATTCAAACATACCATATCCGAAAATATCACGTCAGATCTGGACAATACCCCATCAAACCGGACCAAATTGAATCATATCCAGTCACAATCCCCTTGAAACCATCACCCGCCGCCATCACAATCTCCAAATCTGATATTATAAAATAGATGGAAATATGGGTTTATGAGTTTTTGTTTAGGGAAATGAATGGAGGAGAATGATGTGAAGAAAGATCCCGGGTGTGCTTGGATTGAGGTTAATGGTTCTCATCAAGATTCATCATATTTCATTTTAATTTCGACTTAGGGTTTTGTTTTAGGGGTTTGGTTTGGATTTCAGTTTTGACTTATGGCTTAGGTTTGAATTTCGATTTTGATTTAGTGTTTAAATTTGGATTTGATTTAGGGTTTCGATTTTGCTTTGGTCTTTTATTTGGATCTCGATTTTAATGTATGGTTTCAGCTTGAATGTCTATATGATTGTGGGTTACAGTTTGAATTATGATTTTGAAGGTAAAGATGAGCATGAAGGAGGAGGTATGGTGGGTTGCGAGAAAGAAGATGTGTTTTTGATTTACAATCTTTGATGTTGTTGAACAAGTTTGGGGCAAAGTTAAAAAAAAGAAGAAGAAGAAGAAAATTAAAAAAAAAAAAAAAAAAAAAAAAAAAAAACAAATACACAATGAATCTGACGGTGAGACGTGGGAACGAATGTTTTTTTACAAGGTTATCTACCAGTAGCTCTTCAATTTGGTTTCTCTACTCTCATCTTATGTACCACTCAAAGGAATTAATTTACACTTTGCAAGTTGCAGTGTTATCTCTTTTTGTACCCCGTGGCAAGTTTTGATTTTGATTTCTTTTTCTTTTTTCTTTTTTTCTTTTATTCCTTTTGGTTTCCGGAGATAATAAAATTAAAAAAAAAGTATTGTTTTTGTAATGAAACAAGTTCACATCACTAATTACAGAAAAAATATTTAGATCCACCGTGGAAAAAACCGGTGTCACAGTAACAGTAGCAAGTTAAAGTGTCACCTGATACATCAAAACGTCGAAATTCAAAAAGTTGTGTGTTATAATAGCAAAAAAAAAAAAAAAAAAAAAAAAAAAAAAAGTTGGCTACATCGAACAATAAAAAGTGTCAACTTGAATGTATTTTCAAGTCATTAGCCATTTTTTTTCTTCATAAATCTGATTTTTTTTAGTTTTTATTTGTAAGTTTGATTTTTTGGTATGAATCTGAGCTTTTTTTTTTTTATAAATCACCATTGTTACTGCTAAATATATTATTATTTATTGTTTTTTCTTTAGTACTATTATTTTTCGAATCTGATATTTTTCATTTTTTTGTAAATCTAATTTTTTTGGTTTTTTATAGAGTTTTCTTTAAATCTAATATTTATGTTTGTTTTAACAAATCAGACTTTTGTTTTGTTGTCATTGGAATCTGATGCCGACATAGCCTTTGCGTCAATTTTAAAGTTTCATAAGTTCTTTTAAATTTGTTATTTAAAATTTACATGTGATAATTAGTTTAGTGTAAATTTTGTTAATGAAAAGATTGTTGGTGACAACTGATGCCATTTTAACGTTGGTTTTATTATTGGCTAGGAAAATTTTGAATGGGTTGTGTTGAGATAACTACATTACGATTCAGCTACTTTTCGGATTAAAATTGCGTAACTTTTGAGATTTTGAAAAAGTTGAACTTTTTGGAAATTGGAACACGGAAAAATTTGAACTTCTCAAATTTCAAATATTCTTCGAGCCACACAAAAGTTTTTGTAAATTGCATAAATTGTCCTTTTCCCCCGGTTAAACTTTTGGGGTGAGGTAATTTGTTTCGATCTCTCAAGTCTCAACAATACAACATGCTAGATTGGGAATTCGTTTCGATCTCTCAAGTCTGAACAAATAAAATACCAGTATGTAAGTAACAAAGACAGTTCGTATCTGTGCGGAAAAAGTTTTCTATTATATCTTAATCTTATTACTACTTATAATGTAAAAATGGTCAAGTGAAAAGTGAAAAACTGAATTTTGGGTCAATGCCCATTTTGCCCTTGTCAATGAATGGAAATCGGATTCCCTCTCAATGAATGTCTGGTCAATGGTGATTAAATGAAAACTATTGAATAGAAAGTATTGATTGTTAGTTCATAGGACGAATGGAAAGTAATGAATGCCTGCCAATCTTAATTATTTATAAAGGAAAAATGGTCAAATGAAAAGTGAAAAACTTAAAAATGATCAACTAATTCAAACACACTAATCTTGAAACTACACGTTTGAAATGAAACACCATAATCCTAACAATTAAAAAGATAAAACCTATTATAGGCTTTTTTGAAATACACGGGTTGACTTTGAAGCTGCCAATCGTGTACAACTGTACATTAGCGTGTAAATTGAAAACAAAACTATATTTCCACACTTAGATATTAATTGATTGATTACATATACATTTGTAACATCGAACCAAAGGTACACCAACTTTTATTTTGCTACAGTTATATTTCATATTTGTCTATATATATTACTTAACATGATGTTTATGTGCATGATTGCGTATGTAAAATTTTTGACGATTGCCATCTCGCATTCCTTCAAGAACAAAGCGGTCGATAAGGTCAGTTAGGTGTGTTTCTTAAAAACCTACATCATTCATGTTTCTTAAATTGTATTTTGCTACCACCATGTTTCATATTTGTCTAAACATGATATGTATGTAATCGTGCAAATGTATTACAAGAAAATAGTGAAGCTTGTGGACTCACAATCCTTCAAGTGCCAAGTGATCGACCAGGTCAATTGGTTTAATATATTGGAAACGCGGGTCATTCATGTGTCTTATAACATGTTTAACTAAATTGTACATTTGTACGGGATTTACATCTAGAATGAAGATAGACCCCTAAAGCCCTCTCGATACAAGGTGACTTATGCATCGTAAGCAATGACGAGCAAATGCGACATTTATCGTTTGTTAGTTTTAGTTATGATTGCTGAGATTGTTATCAGCTTGCCTTAGCTAATGAAACTGTAACATGTTCATGAACTAAGGGGCTGTTTGGTTGGGCCAATTTCATGGGTTTTTGTGGTATTTGAAATTAAAAACCAATAAAAGTATGTGTTTGGTTCAAATATTAGGAAAGTGGTTTTGATATTATAATGCTGCAAGTGGGCGTTTTTATAATTCACTAGACTAGGAGATGTTTTAAAACACGGAGTTATATTATTAAAAAGTAGACAACAATATCCCTTTGACTATCTCTCCCATTTGACTATCTCTTCTTCACTATATACGACTCATCCCACTCATGCCATACATTTATAATCATTTTTTTTCCATAAAAGATATCTCAAATACAATCAACTGCAATTGTTCGATTTTGTGTTTTGTTGGTTCGATCCTTTTGATGTCGTATTGATTGTTTCAATTTAGTTATTAGGGTTTTGGTTGATTTTAAGAAATTAAAACCAACTGGACGAGAATCTTTGTGATTCATGTGGTTATTGATTGCTTCAATGTTATTGATGACGTTTTGTGCTACATTGATTTGGTTTAATTATAAGAAATCTAATCAAAGGTTAGTTAATTGTTTTATGCATGCCATTATCTATTAATAAAATTTTGTGTTTTTGATACTGCTTCATAAAATAGATATACTCCAAAGCAGATTTTTTGTTGGTTACTCCATTTCTTATTTGTTAATTTTGTGTCTTTAACATATCATGATGAAATTCAGTATGCACCATTGAAGAACAGATTAGTTTTAAAGCAAAGAAGATAAGATAAAAAGGACATTTTTGTCAATTATCATTATTTTGGGTGAAATCATTTTTGTCAACCAAACATGATTTAGACTTCTAAATTACACCATTTGAAACATTTCACAGTTTAAAATACTTCAGATATTTGAATTCATGTATTACAAATTTGTGAACCAAACGCCCCCTAATAGTTTTTGTTATAACATTGTCTAAAATATGTACTCATGATGAGTATCAAAATGAAGTTTCTTTCACTTTAATTATGAGTGTTTTATTATATTTGAGTTCATGTACTTGACTAATTGAAGTATGTGTTAGGACAAAAGTAGATGAAATATTTCATACTTCGTATTGCCACTATCAAGTATAAACCATAAATGAGATTGAAGTACCAAACAAGGACTCGAGCCTTGTCCATTGGTAAGTTTAGAACTTACAAGGGTTGAGAATTTTGAGTGGCAACCGAATCGAAACCCAAAATATTGCCCTTCCAAAGTTAGTGTCAGTTGTGTCATTAGCGAGGTTTTAATCTTAGCTCTTGCATTTCATATCGAGTTCAGATGGTTCAAAATATTGTTGTAAAAGTTGTTCTACATAATACTTGATATTGATATTGATTTTACTACATGATGTATGTGTAAATTTGAGCACCATCTCTATCAATATCTCTTCTCTACTATTTATAGAGAGCTTATCTCTTTACTTAAAATCTTAAATTTTAAGTTTTGAAACTTATATTAATGTGGTTTGCCTACATTACGCCTAAGTACCTCTTAAACTTGATAACTTTTAAAAAACTTGACAACTTAAATTATGTTTTTTCTTTATCAATTTTAAAGTGAACAAATTTTCAAAAGCTACACTATATTATTTTTAAAAAAATACACATTTTATACTTAAAAAACACACGCTTTGTATCAAGAGTCAAACTAGAATCACGATTTCGTAAGTATAATATATTTGCCGCTATACACCGTTGTTTTGTATGGGTATTTGTCTAGTTGTAAATAAATAATAAAATGTGTTAAAAGATGAGAGTTGTGTGAGATGGATGGCAGTAAAAAGTGATAGTCTAAAACCAAACTCTTCTCCACAAGTCTAACTAGTATTTCCTTAAATAAATATCCACGTGACATCACAATCACTTAACAACACATCGGCACGTGCACCACTTGCAATCATCCCCAAAGCCCAAAACAACCGACCTCCCCTTAGAAACATTTCACCCCCCCTTTTTATCATCCATACAATCAAATAACACACACCTATACATACACAATCTCTGTATCTATAATCCATCATCATCATCATCGTCAAAACCTCACATCTTTATAATCACAATCCTTCAATTCACACACTTCTCATCAACCAAAACAAATTTTATAAAAAAAAATTAGGGTTTTTTAACCATTCGTGTATAGTTAATATTCAATTTATCAAATTTAACGAATTCAACGCTTTTAACGAACTTAATTAGGTCTTTTTTTTGAGATATAGGTGTGTTTAATTGGTGTTGAATTGGATTGATTAGGGTTTAATTTGGCGATTTGATGAGAATTAGGGTTAGGGTATGATGGGTGGAACAGGTGAAGCTGACCGTAAACGTCAGTTTAGTTCGATATCGTCGCCTACTGCGGCTAAGAAGCATCCTTTTGTGCATAGTTCTGAGGATAAAAAGGTATAGTTTGTTTTTTTTTAATAGAATTTGTGTTTTTTTAGGGTTTATTGTGGATCTGTTTTGTTGTATTTGATTGGATGAATTATTTGATCATCGCGATTGCGGAATGTAAATAATTAGAAAGTATTGTGTTGTGAAAATAAAGTATTGCTTCGCGGTTTTGAAAACGTAGTTGCATAATTTGTANTTTCAAAATGCATACTTTGTTTTGGGAGCACAATCCTAAACATCCTTTTCGCTGACTACAAATGCTTATATCATATCGATGTGCGCTTTTTGGAACTGTGGCTAAACTAACTAGATATGTAATCATGTTCGGAATTTGTTTGATTTAAAAGTGATATCTTAAATTATACAAAGTGTGTTGAATCCGAGGTGGTGCATCTTTGATTTTGTTTTGGATGGATGGGGGTGATACCAAACGGTGGGTTGAAAATTGGAGTAGTCCTCAAATATGCATATTATGTGGCTAGTTCTATTAGTTAACTGGAAGAGCTATGTTTCCTTGTTCTATCGTTATGGCATGTTGTAGTCGAGTTCTGAGCGTATGATTAGAAATGATGCCGGTAGAAGTACATAACAATAGAGATCTTTTGGAGATGATGGCCAGTTGTAGATGTGTGGATTTAGTAACTAACCTTATATCATGAACGTATTTATATAGAGAAACTCTTTTCAGCGATGTAGGATCACGGACGTGCTGTACGCTTAGTGTGGTTTTTTTCGTTTTGTTGACTGTGATCAAACTAACTATGTTTTCTTTTTTTGGAATCTGTGATCAATATTTGATTCTTTACTTAGAAGCATATCCGGGTAATTTATTGTCAAAATCAGTGTTACATATTGGTATTAATCCGTGTCCCTCCACCCTGCAGTTAATTGCGTGACATGCATCATGTTGCATCTTTGCAGCATTAGTAATGTTACAGACCCCACTTCTGTAGAATTAGTTCATTACTATCTGCTACCATCTCATTAAAATCCTTAGCCCCTAGGAGGTGATTTGAGTTCGTGAAGGATTCTAAAGCCATTTAAAGGCACACCAAGGCTAAAATAACGGTTTAGAGGCCGGAGGAGGTCATTTAAGGCCTGGAAGTATTGGCAGTGGCTGTTGAGCCTTACAGTTCCTTGAACGGCAACCCTTACGAAAAGGATTGATGTCGGCTGGTCAGTATCTAGATGGTCATAACTCGTATCAATGACTAGTAAAGCCTCATATTCTAGCTATCACAAGCGATAAGTCAATTTGTTGGTTGTGTAACTATTGTGTGTCATGGTGCCGACTATTGACCATGTTGTTTGCTTGTATAAGATGTGCTCTAGGAAGGGGGGCATAGAGACAGAAGATGATGCAAAAAAGAACATTTCCATTTTGGTGCTTTTGACTTTGTACCAGCTAAGCATGGTGCAACCTGAAAAGCGGAATGAAGTGGTCGTACACATTAAAAATTAGCAAGCTGATTGTACTAACAGTTTGGCTGGTAGGAGATTAGCCCAGAAAAGGCTGGAATAAAGTTTGGACATTAAGCAAGGGTGAACAGGAAATGACATTAGTGCTATGGAGGCAAAATTAAGAGCCCGCCCAACACTAAGCCATTATGATGGATGTTTCTCGGTAATGAGACATCATGCGCCACCCCACATATACTTGTTAAATTAACAAGGGTGGGTATCGGATGTACTCTCTATTAGAGACATTAATGTTGGCTGATAGATTTAGAGACATTGATGTTGGCTGATAGATGAAGTTATTCCGCTATAAACACAATGTACCTTGTTAAGCGCTCATAATGTCAGTTAGTTCAGTATGGTGAGTTAAACTTGCTTGATATAGTTAATATTGTGTGACATGTGTCGATCAGTTGGATGATCTTCACTGTTCTTTAAGTATGATCTCACGTCATGAATACTGCACAAAGTATTCAATTAGGCAATTATAGATTTTAACATTGATCAAGCCACTCATTTGTCTGCTAATTTTTCTGTGGTGTTTGGACATGTAATACAGAAGAGGTCTCTTGAAAGCTTACTAAGTTATATGATGAGAATGACTGTACTTCCCTCAAGCTAGTAGAAATGTAGAATCATGATATGACGTGTTTGACTTTTTGTATTTTAGTAGAATCATGTTATGACACTTATGAGCAATGTTATAAAAATTGATAGGCGCTAGTTGGGCGGTCGGCCACCTTCTGGCTAGTAATCGGACTAGGGCAGGGACTAGTCGGATTGGATCTTTTACAGATAAATTTGAAATTATATGTATGACATAAACATAATACTTTGAATACTTAGTTATGCAGTAATAAGTTTGTATGTACCTACAAAGGCCACATTAAGTAATAACTTTAAGTAAATGTATGACATTTATTTGTTACATTAAGATTTAAAGGTGATTGATTGACTCTGTTTTTTTTGTGATTTATCAATTATGTTGTTGATTGTGTTTCATGTTGCCATATCTGGAAGCAATAATAGACCAAACAAACAAAAAAAACCCCTATGTTAAGAGGGGAAAAGGTTGACTTTTTGAACGCTCAGGTCAAAGTTGGGCTCCCTAGGTCCGATTTGACCGCCTAGAGATCATTTCCGATAAATTTGGTCGATTAACTCTTAACTCAACAGAAACCACCTGCCTAGCACCTAGTGGCCGTCTATGCCGATTTTTACAACACAGGTTATGATGGGCTGAGGATGAATTATTATTAAGTTATACTTTGGTAACCTTACTCATTTTTGGCAACCTACTTGTCTTTTGTTCTGTTCAATAATGTAGTGAACGAAGGGCTTATTAGAACCATTATAAGTTCAGTACTGTAGTGATTGCATCCTTGAGGGAGCAAATCTTAGTAGTAGAGGTGGTTAAGCAACATGGGATGAGTTGTTCTTTCTTGGGGATTATAAAGTCCGGACCTGATACCTTGCATTCTCTGTTTACAAGTTTATCAGATGGATATTTCAATATCTAAATTATGTGTTGCTGCCATCGGTTCCTTAAGAATTGCATATCTTGTTAGTTCTACTTCGCTGTTAAATTGTGTTTTTTCTTTGTCATGCAGCTTGACACTGTGGTACTCAAATTCCAAAATCAAAAGCTTGTTCAGAAGTTAGAATCGCAAAAGGTTGAATGTGTCGCTCTAGAGAACAAATTCAGTCAACTGAGAGAGAAACATCTGCCATACAACAAAACTTTAGCAGTAGTAGATAAGTCTTGGGATGAGGTAGTTATTTAAACTGAATTCATGTTATATTTCAGTCAGATCGATGCATCAGGTTGGTTGACGAAAATTTATTGGCTTCTTAATAGCTTCTTGATAAAGTAGAGTCGTGCTCTCTCCGCACGAACGGTTTGACAAGTCATGGTCGTGATAATAAACATCATCAAGACGTAGGAGGTAAGGATCGGCCAACGCTTTCTTGTTAAATATTAGACTATCTTGTTTCTTGTTTTGCCTACTGAATAGATGACTTAATTAATTTGTGCTGCATATATGTGAAATTTTGGCATTAGCTTTGGCCCATATAAGCATTCTATAACTCCAGTGCCAAGTCAAAGTGATAAGCAAGTGCGTTTATCTATGTACAAATAGTATTTTGTTTTTGGGAACTCAAGATAGGCTGTAGATACATATATTCCTATGAACAGTTGGGGATTTGTAATTGTTAATGGATATATTAAGGCTACTCTCTTCCTATATTTTTTTGCAGCCCTTCACAAGATTGCAGGGCAATGCAGTTGATTTAATGGTGTTTGTTGTTATGCACATTAAAATCTTATAAGCTAAAAGCAAGTTATTTTTGCAATTATTGGTGATAAAGGAGTCTTTCCAACCTCAATGCTTTGGTACGGCTCTAGATTTTTTTTCCTTTTCATTTCAAAGGGTTAAAACATGTAACATTAAAAGGTAAATGCATTTATATTTCAACCATATGATTGGAACAAATAAAAACATGATGTATCTGAATTTAATGTGGTTGAATGATGCAGTAATACTTGGGGGTTTTCTTTACTTTATTTTTGGACTTCTCTTTGTGTTGTACTGTTTCCTGCTCTTTACTAGCATAGCATTGAAATTGTACATGTCCTTTTGTATTTTTAGGTGATACTTTTTAATCTCGAGTATCTGGAACTGTCATATTTCATAATGAGGACAACCAAAAACAGTTAGACATATTCGATACGGAAGTGTGTAACCTGTTTCAAAATACAGACTTTTTTATATGCTGAAAAATACACCCTTTTTGGGGAGAAGATCCTCAATGTTCTTGTGTCAAAGACCTTTTTAATGGTGTTTATTTTGTTCTCAGAACTTTTCCCTTACAGAAGTAACTTTCAGATATCAGTTTTACTTTTGTATGAATGTAATCCCTTTGTACTTCCAATTTCTAATATATGATATGCCACCTCGGTCTTTTTAGAGTAATTGCTTCAAAAATTTCTGTGTTCATGTCACATCTTGTTTATGCTTTATCTATTCTTGGTGATACAATTTCGGATGCTTTCTCCTGAATCCTAAATACTTTTTGTTAATTTGCTTTATTGCTGAGTACTTTGTCTATGAGTATTAGTATGTTATGCTGGCTATTTGTTTTTGTTCTTTGAATGCTTTAACTTTAACTGAAATGTGTTAATTGTTTTGTGTATATATATGTTGCCAGATAATGGGTCCCTACCTCCAGAGGATGTTTTTCTGCACCGGCTTTTAGAAAAAGGTGCAACTGAGAGTAGTTCTGCTAATAGCAGCATTCCATGTCAGATGCAAGAATGTCGAGATTCTGTTGGCGATAAAGTTCAGAATACTTTCCGCAACATTGTCCATGCTATTGATGGTGTATGGGGTATGAAGGATGGACTGTATGCTGAATCTATAAAGCAACTTCCAGAAGGTGGGAAGACTGATTCCGCCAATGTATATGTGGTCTGCCTAGCTGTTACTCAAATTATTGTTGTTTATGCAGGGTCATGCATGCCAAACTCTTCTATTGAGTTAGAGAGGGAAGTGAAGAATATGAGATTAGCGATAGCTGATATGCATTTGAAGCACAGATCATTGGCAAGGGAGATGCAGCTCCATCGTGATACTGATGCTAAGAATAAATCCGAGCTCAGACAATTGAAGGGTAACTAACCATTTTTTTAAAGATTTTTTCTTCTAATGATGAATACTGTTAATATAAGTTCTTTTCTATAAAGGTATGATTTGTTTTTTTAGCTACTTGAGTCAATATGATGCCATATCTGTGGTCTATTGTATTCATCATGTTACAGAAACTGTTTGACATCTATGTTGCATATTCTGCTTTTCAACATGTATGCCAAAGATGATATTTTGTGCAATTTTAACTGTTGAACTTAGATGGCATTTTGAATATTTTGATATTCTTTTCCAAAAGATTATATTATAACTTTTCTGCAATACTAAGATGAATTCTGATAATTATATTCTTCTTGAGTCAACTTGCTGCACTGTTATTAACAGTTGGCATCTAGTTTTTATTAACATGTCTTTGAGTAAAAATGTGATTCACATTGACCTTTACATCAATATAGAAGATGCTGATCAGATGTTTTCTGTTTTTGAAGGGGAGCTGGAGAGTACCATTGCGGAATTGGAAGAAAGCAATAAGAAGCTGGCTGTCCTGAAAGCAGAGACAGATGCTGCGAAAGGAGGCATTTTTCCTGTAATTCTTGGAAATAAACGTGTTGCTAATGATAGGACGAGGGATAAAGAAAAAGATCTACATGATATGGAGTCCTTATCGAAAGAATTACAGGTAGTTTGCCTGTATATCTTTTTCCCCCTTGATTTAGTTGCACAGTAAAATTAAAATGAAGTGGTTTGACTTTTTGAACAGGATCAAGCTTCCTCTAGACAACTAGAACTTAAGCGGTTACATGAAGAAAGACTGGAAGTATTAAAAAATTTATCCAGTTTGCAGGTTGGCCGTTGTTTTATTTTTAACGTATTACAATCCTGGAACATTATCACACTTGGGTTCTTAATTATTGATAAATGTATGTGACAGAATACCCTAAAGAATGTTAAGGGCATTTTCTCTTCTGAAGCTTTTGTCTTGGTGAAAGATCAGATTGCTAAGGCAAGAGGAGATATAGCCCAGTATCAAGCTTTGTTCGAGAAATTGCAGGTTGCAAGCTGTTGGTAGTTCTCTTAATGTTTTGTACCCATCTCCTTTTAACCATACTAATCTAAATATATGTTTAGGTTGAGAAAGATAACCTTGGGTGGCGGGAGAAAGAAGTCAACATGAAGAATGATATCGGGGATGTTATGCGTCGAGCTTCTTCTGTTTCTGACTCTAGAATTAGCGATCTGAAAATGGAGATACAAAAACAGATTGATGGAAGAAAGTTGATTGAAGCTAAATTGGAAGAAGCATCTAGAGAACCTGGTATAGAGCTTAGTTATAAATTTCAAATTTGTTTATATAGTCACACAAGATGCTGCAGCTTTGTCTATTGTTGTTTCAGGTAGGAAAGAAATCATTGCAAAGTTTAGAACGTTTGTGTCTTCGTTCCCGGAGGATATGGGAAATATGCAAACTCAGTTAAGAAACTATAAAGAGGCTTCTGCAGATGTTCACTCATTACGTGCTGATGTTCAATCTCTCTCCACTATTCTGGATAGAAAGGTCCGAACCTGATGATGTGGATTCTTATGTTCTGATTCAGATTAAGCAACAAATTTTTAAACATATTTTCTTATCACAGACGAAAGAGTTGGAAGCATTATCTGGTAGATCAGCTGCCCAAACTTCTGAAATACAGAAACTGCAATCAACGGTATGTTTTTATTTCCTTTTGAAATGTTTGCGACTTATATTTGTGCCAATGTCAGTGTTAGTTTCCTGTAGTTGCTATAACACCAAGTTTCTTTTGCGTTAGATGAAGCTACTATTAGTATACATGGCACCATAACTGTAGTGGTAACCAAATAATTCACAATAATAATTAGGCTTTCTGTATCCTTACAACATTATGTGTTATCCAAAACATCTGAATTAGAAAAAAGAAAACTAAACCGAGTAAAAACTAGTGATAAAAGATGAGGGAGGGGCTGTGTGGGTGATGTATTCCTAGTTAAATAATAAATAGCAAGGTTTACTGATGTCTAAATAAAACTTGGGACTTCAAAAAAACTATTGTACCCCTGATTTGAAGTATTTAAAACATATTTAAATAGAAACTGTAACCAACTCTGAGTGTAACTGTAATAGGGGCCCTCAGTGTTATAAATAGCTAAACAGTTGCAAATTTGCATAATATTCTAGAACTAATTTTGAGTTTCATGGATACAATTTTCCTGCATAAACTAAATTGCAGTTGAACTTTTATATAGATACGTGACTTGGAGGAGGGTGATTCGGAATTGAAGGTCATTTTGGACGTGCACATGAGGGAAACAATTTATTCAAGGTTGAACAACTCAAAGAGATCAAAACCCAATTTATGATTCTGAGCCCTTTCTAATATATTTGAGCGTGGGGGTGTCATAGCAGTTTTAATGACTTTTACTGTTTCTCCATTTTTAAATACGTACTGAAAAGAGAGTCTACTAATTTGACGACGTATTTGGTAAATGATAGGGACTTTTTGGAGGCTAGGAACTCCGAGTACAAGGCTTGGGCTCATGTTCAGAGCCTAAATTATTCTCTTGACGAGCGTAACTTGGAAACACGAGTCAAGACAGCAATTGAAGCGGAGGCAGCATCTCAGCAAATGTTAGCTGCTGCAGAAGCTAAGATTGCTGATCTGAGGCAGAACATAGAAAGATCTAAAAGGTAGTTTCAATTATCTCATGATTTATCTGTATTGTGCTAGTAAAATGCATTTTTATTAGCTGATGATTTACGTTCTTATGCTCTGCTTGCAGGGAAAAAGTCCGGCTCTCTGATGTCTTGAAATCCAAGCATGAGGAAAATGAGGCCTATCTTTCTGAGATTGAGGTTTGTTGATGAATGCATAATAGTATTTTGTATTTCCAAAATAATGAAAATACTTTTCATTGATGTTGATTTTCTTTTGTGCAGACTATTGGCCAGGCATACGATGACGTCCAAGCTCAAAATCAACAGCTTTTGCAGCAAGTAACTGAGAGAGATGATTATAACATTAAGGTAAACTCTTTTAATTTATAGGCGTTTCTAATTAATGTGATAAATACCAGAATATAATTGAAATACAATAATGTCACAGTAACAATCCATATTTGTGAATAAAGCGATTTAGGATATAAATTTGCATTATAAGTACATTTTGGGCAACTTTTAACCCTGTTGATTTGTCCGCTTATAGCTAAACTTTTAATTTACCTATTTGAGATAGAACATTATCCGAAGCTAGCCATTCATAAGTAAATGAGTTAAATTTGCCACCTCTACTTTCAGTCAACTATGAGATTACATTATATATAGATCTTATAAACTATACTCTGCTTCTTCTGCCACATTTTTTTGGGTAACCATGATTTCCGACCTTTTGGGCAACTATTCCACAGGGTTTCAGCCCCTTTCGGGGAGGTTGGCGTGACCACCTCAGGGTTGTTTGCAGTTTGCACCCAGCAGATTTGAACTCGAGACCTCTCACATTTTAGTGATGATAGTCGCATGCTTTTACCTACTTGGTCACCATTGGGTGGTCGTGCTATATTTATCTACCGTCTCTTACAAAATTGATTGGGCTTTTGTTGTAAATAGATTTCTGTGAGATCTAAGCTTGGAGTAGGATTGTTATATGCTTCATCGATTTTTTTTGAACAGCATCATTGAAATTATTGTTTGAAAATGCATGTGATGACGAGTCTTTTCCCCCCTATAAATGCTCATCCTTTGGACGCTACCATCTTGTTTCAGCTTGTTTTGGAGGGAGTGTGTGCAAGACAGCTGCAGGATTCTCTTCTCCTGGATAAACAAACGATGGAAAGGAAGATTCAACAGGAAAATGCATTGATTAATTTTTGCGAAACAAAAGCTGAAAGAATAGAGGATCAGGTACTGTCAAAAATGATCTACCTTTTTGAACCAGGATACATGGCTTGGTGCTGCAAACTAATCATTATTCTAGTCAAAATGCCTTTCAATTTGGCAAGAAAGTAGTGTTTATTTTCAATTAGTTAAATGTTACTCCATTATTATTTGTCCAAAATTTTTATATACGTTGGTAAATACTGAGTCAAGATTTGTGATTTGTAGATGAAATCATGTTCGGATCAAGTTCAGAAGCTCTCTGAAACTAGGGTTCAAAAGACGTCTGCCTTAGAAAATACTCAAAGGAGACTACAAGATATTAGAAGAACAACCCAGCAAATAATGGATTCATTGGAGGAGTTACAAAGTAAGGTTGATAGAGGTCGAATTAATCTTGCGGATTTGCAGATCGAATTAGAAAAAGAGAGGTACACATAACACCTTCTCCTTTTATTTTATCACTCCATTTATCCATCCCAAGTTTATGCACCAGCTTATCTGGTTCAAATCAACTGTTAAAGGTTGCCATTTCGACCAATTTACAATAATTGGGTCTTTTTGGTTATGTTTTATCTTCAACGAGTAACATAATGTGTTTTTAATAGAATTAACCTCGTATATCATTCTATGTAAAGGACAATGATCCAATTAAAGGAATTTCGTCCTTGTTAATTTATTTGACACAATTATCTACATAAAGTTCATATTTTTGGCAAAAAGTGTTTCGAATTGGCATGTTACCGGCCCTTTTTGCCACATTTAATGACACTAGTTTCTTGCTAGGGCAAGGTTCCAGTTAAAAATATAATTTTCTACTCATCAGTAGTCATTGAAAAAGTATCAATACATCAATTGTGTAGGTTTGACAAAAAGAGAGTAGAAGAGGAGTTAGAAGCAGCGAGGAGAAAGCATTCACAGCTAACATCAGAATTAGATGGGTCATCTGTTGTTGAAAAGCTTCAGCAGGAGCTTAAAGAATATAAGGAAATACTCAAATGCAGTGTCTGCCTTGATAGGCCAAAAGAGGTATTAAAATGATATAACTCTTTATTTGCATATGGACAAAAGGGAAATTCATTACAATCGACATCCTCCCAATGCTCTGTTATAACAAAAATTAAAAAAAATACTTGTGTTTATGTCAATCTAGCTGTCAATTCCATTGCATTCATTTATCTATTTTTTGGGACCTTATATCCCTTCCAAAATACTTGAATAAGGCACAAAATTAAAAAAATATTTAGTCAACAAAATATGAAGATAAACCAAACAGTTCTACAGGATATCGTAATTTACCGGAAATTTCTAGACGTTTTTTCGCTGACTTGAAGGGTCTTAAATTTGCTGCAAAATTATTGGCTATTTTGGTATATACACAAAAAATCTATGACATTTTGACAAAAAGCAATTGTGATATAGGCAATATCCCTAAATTGAATATTGTAAAAAGCCTAGTGAACCTGTTTTTAACGAGATTTACTTTTGCCAGGTGGTCATTACAAAATGTTATCATCTTTTTTGCAATACGTGTGTCCAGAAGGTGGTTGAAAGTCGGCATCGTAAGTGCCCTCTTTGTGCTGCAAGTTTTGGTGCCAATGATGTCAAACCTGTCTACATTTAACCAAAATTTTGTGGTCAATGCCGCCAGTCAAGTGCACACAGCTTCAGATGTATAATATGAAAAAAAGATTTCTCAGGAACAAATGCGAATGATGTTTGTTCCTGCACAAATCGGTATGGTTTGCTGCTTCTGGTTTTCGGATTTTATTAATTTTGCACAGTTTGCTTTAGATTTAGTGTAGTAGGCAAAGTTTGTTGCTATTATTTAAACTCTTGTTTTTAGCAACTGAGTACGTTATATAATCATCATTCACTGATTTCTTGAATCAAAAAATTTTGATTTATTGTGCAGTATTTGTTCTTGAGCTTTTCATTGACTTTAAAAAGAGTCAACTTGCATTAACAATGTTTGTATCCTCTGCATCAAAAGTTGTATCGTGTACTAACAATTGGCATCCTTCTAGTAAGAGTTGGTGTTACTCGAGCCAAATACAGGTTAGAAAAATCTTGAAGTGAGGTCCAGACATAGTAATCTGTACATTGTGCATTATTATAAGGTAAACTTAAGACTTGGGTAAAAAGATCTAGCTCTTTGTAGCCCTCATGTTATCGAGAGAAAAGGCATCGACTTTATTGAAGCTGACATTTCAGGCAATTTATGAGGTTGACAATGTAGGTTGGTCCCAGGTAGGTGTAAATAATCGTGACTGAATAGACCTGTTTTTGTTTTAAAAAGAATAGACCTGGTTATGCTTGGTTGGTTGTAGAGTTTACAAAACCGTGTCTTGTTAGTCTTGAACTAGTTTCAGCCAATCTATTTCTAAATAACTATTGGTCGAACATGAAACTGTGTCATTTTGTAATTTTTATTGTGAAAATGAAAAGAAAGAACAGGTCTCCTTCGTTGGTTCAGCTTTTAGTTTTGATCACACAATTTTAAAACTGAAGCAGGAGCGCAGGAAAGATTCCATGTCTCGGTTCCAGTTGGTTTTGATTGCAATCTGGCGTATAACTTCATGCACTGTTGTTCCAGGTAGGTTGTCACCTACAACTGATTCTGTACTTGTAAAAAGACAGTATTAAACCAAACACCACAAAAGACAGAAATGAGTGTCGTCACAATTATTTTGTAACACAGACGTTGGAAAACACAGAATTGAGCTCTATAAAACGCATCATAAGCTTTTGTAGGGTTTATCGAACATGTTTTTTGCTGTATACTGCTATCTGTTAGGCAAATGCAATAAACATATGTAGTTTTGCCAAAGCACAATTCAAAACACCCTCTCATTGATGTATCCAAATAGTTAACTGAGTTCTCGATTGGCAGAAACTTTATTTCTTTTCTACGCGCTCCTTGGTAATGCAAACAGAGTTGATATTTAATAAAGCAACTATAATGTTTAAAAAATGTTTGCTTTGGAAAGAACCAAAACCTTATAACTTTTGCTTACATGAATCCTGTTAGATCGATTTTCGGTTATTTAATGTTATAATCCAGGACCTAAACCGGCTCTAATTTGTTCCACGTTTTAAAACTAAACACAATGTAAGATATCAAATCATCACCAGACAATGAAAGTGATCGCAACTTTTTGTAGGACGTCGTAACCTTAGAACTTACCCTCTTCGTTGCTTTATCAAGTTCAATTATGAGAAACAAAGAACAAGGTACCCCATCTATTTTAGGTAAACTCACTATCAGTCTATTATCACTTTCAACACAAATTTATTTGCGTATTTACCACCTAGTTTTCAGTTAAATAGATTAAAAAGATCACGTTAGACATACGTTCGCTTTTCTTTATCGCAGCTTGTAGTTCTTTGTCGTTAACGATTAGTGATGGGTGATTTGTACACAAGTACACAAAGGTGTATGTTATATTTTTCTTTTACTTTTGATCTTGTACTTTGATCGTATTCAGGTCAACTTAAAATGTTGTGCATAATAACTCTCGCATAGTTTTTATTTGCAGTTTGATTTCTAATAGCGTTAATATTATCAAAAGTGTACCATGGTAGAGGTAGACAAAAGCTGCTAGACCATAAGATTTGTGGGCTAACTAGAAGGGGTCTATTTTTGATTGCACATGGACGAACACAAGGTTCATGTCCTCCGTGAACTTCTAACATTTGTGGTAAATATTTTAAATTTTTAATGATTCAAAATATAATAATTTCTTGTTTGTTGTATATTTTTCGAAATAAGGATATAAAAATGAACGTATAGAAAACTAAAAGGGTTGGCAACACACCCTTCACCCCATTTCCCTTCACTCACTTACACCCAATCCCCTTATGCCACATCATTCTCCCACTTTTTCCTTCCCTCACTCAAATTTTGTTGGCAACACACCCCTCACCCTTCACTCACTCCTTTTTTCTTTTTTCTTTCCCAACGGTCAAATTTTTTCTTCTTCACCNAAAAAAAATTTGTGCCCCCGGCCATATTTGATCATGATTCCGTCTTTGCCCGCCTGCCACCCGTTTGCGGGTACAATTTTTTGCCATGCCATGCCCGCGGGTACCCAGTGTCCGCGGGGTAAACCCGTGGGTTTATGAAACTTAACATCTATACACTTGTTTTTGAATATTTTAAAAATCAAATTTGATTAGAAAGTGCATAAGTTACGACATATTGATAAAATGCAAACAGTTACTGTTAACCATCCACTAATTAAATATTACTAAGGGTGGTGGCAGTCATAGACCCCAAAAAAACCATACCTCCCAAATCCATCAATAATATCATTCCATCTCACTTACACTTTTTTCATACCTCCCAACCCATTTTTAGTGGCAACCATAGACTTTTCATACCTCCCAACTTTTTTTTTCATAAATAAACAATTTAATAAAAACATAAATATTTCATTAATAATTAAAATAAAACAACATTACATAATACTTAAAAAAAACAACATTACATAATACTTAAAAAAAAAAAAAAAAAAAAAAAAAACATAATCTAAAAATCGATCGGCCATCCATATTTCGCCGCTATTTCACGTTTCTTGGCAAGAGTGATGTCTCGCATAACCGGATTGGTTATGTGATCGTGAGGTTCGTTATAGAACCTCAATGCACGAAAGTAAGCCTTTTCTTCAGCATTAGCGAGTTGTGTAGCCATCAACTTTTTGGTCACTTCATCCTTTTCCCGTTTACTTTGCAACACCTCCTCCATCACTTGTGCTTTCTTTGACGTGTAGTTCTCGAAGTTCTCAGCAACACTATTCCTTGTCGACGACGCCTCACTAAAGATCTTTTTCCCTTTTTTTTTACGAGTGGGGGTTGTGTCGTCATTTAGATCGGGAAGAACAGTTTCGACATTTTCATTGCTTGCAGACTCGTAGTATGCAGATTCCGACGATTTTCTTCGTTTGTCGGAATGAGATGTCGACGATGCTTGAACAAAAGATGGTTGTTTCGAAACCCCTCCAACAAAACATGGTTGTTTCAACCATTTATTTTCTCCCTTGACAACTTTCCAAGCGTCCAAATGAGTAAACGACTTGCCCTTTTTTTTCTTATCATAATCGGCCAAGGCATTAGTCATGACGTCAACATCGCCACACCCACTCTCACGAATACGAGTCTACAATTAACACAAGTATATTAAATTAACACAACTATATAAAATAAACACAAGTATATAAAATTAACACAAGTATATAAAATTAACACAAGTATATAAAATAAACACAAGTATATAAAATAAACACAAGAAAAAAAAATTACTTGTTGGATGTATAGCCCGTTAAAGAGCCCCATTGCGGCATTCATAGTTTTCCATTTTGTGTTCACTCCATGACGAGTTCGCGTACTACTTCCCCCGCCTTCAATGAAATGTTCCAAAATTCTCTCCCACATTTTTTCTCGACCTTGTTCCATCCCGACTTTTCTACATGTCGAGACATGAATCCACGCTTTAGCCAAAGCAACCTCCTCGGCCGACGTCCAAATTTCTTTATCCGCTTTAGTCTTTTTTTTTCCCAACTTGCACATCTACTTGCACATCTTCTTGCACATCTTCATCTATTCACAAATGTATAACAAAAAAGTATATAAACAAAACGTAAAAAAAAATAACATATATAAACAAAACGTAAAAAAAATAACATATATAAACACAACGTAAAAAAAAATAACATATATAAACACAACGAAAAAAAAATAACATATATAAACAAAACGAAAAAAAAAAACATATATAAAAAAACGTAAAATATACCGAATTGAGTTTCCGGAATAATCTCATCATCATCACCGTCATCATATAGTGGTAAGTCGCGTTCAACACTTGGTTCACGACGGCTTGAACCTTCACGGTAGTCAATAAACGGGTTGAACTCACTTGTCATTGATACATTATATTGGCTTGGATTCATCGGTGGTGGAGGTTGTGAATAAAATTGTGGGTGACCGAATTGTGGATTTATCGGTAGTGGAGGTTGTGGATAATAGGCCGGTTGAGAGTATTGTTGAGGTGTCGGTGTGGGTGGTTGAACTTGCGGACGGTAACCACGACCACGACCACGACCTCTTGTTGAAGCACTTTTTGTTTTTCTTTGATCCATGGTTATATTTTTGTTAGTTTAAAATAGGAATTGGAAGTATATTTTGAGGATGGAAAAGGTAGTATATATAGGGAATTTTTTATTTTTTTTTTTATTTTTTTTTTATTTTTTTTTTGTTTTGTTTTTGTTTCTCACACCCAACGGTCAAAAAACTCCCACCAACGGTCGAATTTTTACAACGTTCGTTTCAAAAACTCTCCAAACCGTGGAGGTTATAATCACCGCTGAGACCATAGACTTCACCAAACCGCTGGGGTGGCGGCGGTGTTCCCCGGCGGTTTGGTCCAAACCGCCCACCCATAGACTCCCACTGCCACTACCCTAATAGCATTAATACATACAAAAGGAGGTATAAATTCTACTTTTGTGATTCATGAATTATTGCCTAAGACTAGTGTTAATGGGCATTAAAATCACAAGAACAAATATAGACAAACTTGGTTTGAGAATTGAGATATTAAGAATGTATTCGGTACTTTGATATCTTCTTGGATCTCAAAAGGGCGTTTCGCATGCTATGTTTTTTAATAAGCTTAGGTGATTATTAAATATATCTACTAATAATTTGAAAAATTTTAAAGTAATATAATATATGCAAGTTTAATAAAAAATGGGTTCATGGGTATGTATTAACGGATATTTTAAAATGAGTGTGAAGAGTTTACCCACGATGACTATACATTACCCGCTACCCACCCATCACCCGCTGATGGGTTCATTTTTTCACCCACGACCCACCCATGGGTCAAAATTGACAAGGTTGCACACTCATTATGGTGTGAGTATCCGTAGGTTATGAGTTTTTTCTCGCCCGTTGCCACCCGTGTATGAGAGTTCTACAAAAAGGTGAAGATCGGTGGGATCACCCTGGTCTCATGCATCCTAAGGATGCCAACCGGACCCTCTCCCAAGGACCCGGCCCCAGGAAATGAGCACCTGTCCCACTGTACTTATCAGGAGGTGGGCTATGAACCCTGGCCATTTTCTACAAGAGGCCCCTCGCTGACCAGTCAATCTGAGCATTTGCGGTGGGGGGATGGTATCAAATGACCTTTAGTGCCAAGGAAGAGGTTTGAACCTGGGTCTATTGACTCGGGCCCAAACACCCTTACCATTGGACAATATTTTCACATTCACTACATCAACAAAATTTAATGATGCTCAGGGACGGAATCAGGGTGGTTTTGCGGGTGCCCGAGACCCCTATGGATTTTTTTGATGTAGTGTTAATTTTTGAAAGAAAAAAAAAACATCAATTTTTCCTAAATGTATCTAAAATGCACCCGGTCAATCGAAATGTGTTTCTATATTACGGTTCCAAAAAATTTGTACACCCGGTCATATTTGGTTCTGATTTCGTCATTGTTGATTTTACTGAGCGACATTGCATAAATAGTGATGTTAACAAAACCTTTTCTCTTGTATACGTAGTTGTCGCCTGTGCCAAACGTACATGTTTTAACCAAAATGAACAACGCTAGCTATCAATATATGTTTGTATGTTTGTACTTTGTTAGATAGTGATAACTTCAAGGCTAAACTTTATTAACCATCAACCTTTTGTAGAATACATATGAGAAGCAACATTAAAACCATAATGGATCCAAACTCGCTCATGAGTTTGGACCAACTATCTATCAGCTAATACTATACCGCAGTCTGAGCTGCGAATTCGTAAAAGCTTGATCCGAAGTAGAATTCATAAAAAATAAAAGCAATTGAAGACATCTGACACCAATCGAAAGAAAATCTTCGAGCAACAACAAAAGCAATTCAAAGGCAACAACAAAAGCATATAGTAAAGCATATAGTTGATGAAAAAAATCTTCAAACAACAAACATGTGAATAATCGTAAATATCAATAAGGTTTTGTGAATTGCATGGGATTTGTGAATTAGTACAACATATAAGCAAACAAGAGTCGCGATAAGAATTTTTTATGACTATCTTTTAGTGGGAAGTGGCGTCAATTTTATGGGCGATTAGTTTTTTATTGGACGGGATTAGTAGTGGCCGTCAAGGTTTGACGGGTGGTATAGACTATAGAGGCAGTGACTCATGATGGACGACTAGGTCTGGGGATCAGACCCGCTCATGTTACTACGTTAGATAATGAAAACTCCGTAGGCTTAACTTAATTAATCATCAACCTTTTGTAGATTACATATGAGCAACAACATTAAAACCCTAATGGATTTAAACCAACTGTTAGCCTTGCTATTTTATGAAGATAAAGTCTTACACGTAAATTGGACTAGATATGTAATATAGTTGCACCCGCAGGGACTAATAATGTATACGTGGCAAACTAGTAATGTTAGGAGCCTATAAATACCCCTCATGACTCTCCATGAGGGGTGTGGGAAAATAGCGTAGCTTCATTTCATTTATTCTTATTAATAAAATACTTTTTCTTTCACCTTTCTCTGTACTTTCTCTCTTTAGAATCATGTTGTATTTTGATCAACTTCGACCTCCTGAATGTATTTCTTGATGTTAACACCCACGCATGAGCTTGGGCCAACTATCTATCAACTAATATACTTAACATTTTAATCTATGATAATGTATATTATCCACATGTTAATCGTGTCTGTTATGTGCAAATTTCAATTGGCTGACTAACTAAATCCAATCGAGATCAGGAAACACAAAATTACATTCTTTTAGCAAAGGGCGGTCACAACCACGAAATATAGGATATCACTCCTCACAATTGAGAAAATTTCAATAAAAGAAGTTAAATCACAAACAAAGTTTACATGAGCATTAAAAGCTATTTTAGCAACATGATGAGTCTCTAAATTACATTTACATTTAACCATTAGAAAGAAAGAGCTGATTGGGATGCCTGGCTAATTGGAAAACACGAAGTTACTTAAGAGCAATTTAGTGAGATTATCTTTTTATTAATCATAGCTCTTTATTCAACATAAAGTATTGCACCAAACAAACATCATAATCAATGTATAAAACAACGGCAATAAAACATGTAATTAATTCTGGATGTAGATAGATGGATTGGACAATACACATTTTGAACATATGAGAAATATATGAGTGGTCTAAGTTGATAGGAACAACATTTCTATATAAATCAACCAGCTAATATATCTTTTATTGTGACAAAAGTCCATATTCATGTGATGCACGCACATAGCTTTAAATCTTAAAGAAACACGAATCATAAAAATGTTAGATTAAATATTATTTACTTACCAAACTTTTTTTATACATAGTAAAGGATGAATCTTTATCGTCCATCTTTATTTAATCTAATTGATAAGATTAATCTCAACAATTAAATACCAACATAATATAATAAATATGTTTACTTGTCTTTTCTTTTGCATTCGTTGTTATCATCCACTAATTTGTTTACCTTTAATATTCTTTTTCCTATCCATCTTTTTTATAACCTATTTTACTTTGTCATACATACATAATTGTACATATCTATATATACGTGAAACAAATACTACTATTTTTAGTTTTAAGGAATTTACTTTCTCTTTCACTTGTTTATATTATTAGATACATTATTTATACCTTTTTGTTTTTCACTTCTATTATCTAATCTTTATTACAGCCACAAAATAAGTTGGACAAAAAGGGTGTTTTACATTCGCATGTCCTTTATCAAATGTTTAAGTGTTTACACACTGCAAGAAAAAATTAGCCATTCATCTTGTCGTTAACAAAACAAAAAGCTACTTCATTTTTTAAAAATAAATACATATCGCAATAACCCGATAATGTTATGTAAAACAATCATATTATCACCAAACCACACGACAAGAATAAATAAGCGAAATTATAAAAACTAAAAATAAATATTAAACTTGCACCTGTTGCTCATCTTCTGGGTAGCGAACTCTTTTTTTTTATTTTTTTGTATTTTGAAGGTAATTTTCTTTCAAATTCCATCTCTTTATGGTAGTTTTGCGAAATTATTTTTGAGGACACTTTTTGCCTCTCTTAACATAATACAAAAATAAAAAGAAAAAAAAAAAAAAAAGAAAAAAAAACCCCCGAATGAGCAAAAATTGTCACAGTATTTACCAAAGAGGATCGAATTCCTGAAAGAAATAAAACTTTAAAAAAAAATAAAAAACGTTCGCACCTAAAAGAATGAAAAACATGGCCACAGCTATAATACTTTTTTATACGTAATTTGCTCATATAATTTTTATAACAAATGACACTTCTTCATATTACTTTAGACAACTCAAGAGTCGTTTTTTTTTGTTTTATTTTTTTTTTTTTTTTTTTTTCTTTTGTCAAAAATTTTATTTATAAAAACGGCTGTACAGATCACACCTTAATACAAAAATATCTTAGCAAATATTGGACTATCCGAAGTATTTGTTTCTGAAAGAGTGGCGTATGAAAATAACAGCCAATTTGTTTTTCCATTTTCTAACACAATAAAAATTTGTAATCCAGTAACCATAGTGGCCTCTGACCACAAAGAAAAACAAATTAAAATATTGTTTATAAACAAAATAACGATAATATGTAAAAAGAAGCTGAACACACCACATTTACACTTAAGTCCTGCCAATAACCCATGCTGATCTCGTAATAAGGTCTCATTAGTTATTAATTGCAGACTTATTTACTCGTTCATGGAATCAAGGGAAAAGGGGTTGCCACAAGTTCAAGGATAGAAGTTGTTTGGTTTATTTAGTAGACACCCTTTAATTATCATGTAAACCCATCATTTATTGCGTGAGATATAATTAAGATAACAACATACTTATTCCAATAATTATGAATAAGTAGTCCCTTTATTTTTATTAAATGATATTAGGTTCCGTTTTTTATTGTTACAATGAGTATAAATGTATACAGCCTTATATGCCATAGTAATTCACCCCACAAGAAGCCGTTAAATTAAGATGACTATATTTTCCTTGAAATTTGATATAAACAGCAAACCCGCATTCAACTGTGTTTATTGTGGTTTCGAGGTCTTCTAGGATTCAAAGTGCCAACTGTTCACCCACTTTTTCAAAGTGCAAAGTTTCAATGAGAGTGATTATGTATACAAGTCAAAGTACTTATCCTTGCTTTACTCACTTACTGGTAGTTTATCTACTTTTTATATGCTCAGGTTAATTCGAAATTCTCAACTCTTCACAAGTGGCTTTAAATATTATCCTTAATGTTTCCATTATTACCACAGACTTATAAATCTTGGCATCATGAAAGATATCAGGTGACTCAACGAAAATTTGATCTAGATATTAAAAATCCTCTCTACTACTAACAAGTCATTGATGATATAATAATACTGATCAACGAAATTAAATTAACTCTAAAAACTAATTGATCAAAGAGGTCACATGGTCTCATGAGGTGTATTCATCAATGATAAGACCTTTCTCTATTGTGAATACTCATAAACATGGCCCTTCATACCGTTGATGTAGCTCCGTGAGTGTACTAATATAAATGTGAAGCTGTACTAATAAAATAAATTCTAATAGCTCTTGAGTAGAACAAGATCTGGATAATAGCATTGCAAAAACTCAAGAATTAACCAAATAAAACCAGGATTAGTATCTGTTTTTTATTTTTTTTTTTTCTATTTTTTTGATTTTATGAGAAATGATTAGTATATTAACATCGAAAAATCAATAAACAAACAGACAAATTACTTTTATAGAAGTAGAATTAGATCTGAATAAAAAAATCATCACCCAGCAGTAATGCATCAAAAATCCAACCAAAAATGATCATCACGACCCAATGGAGCAGCATCAAATCTAAGATTAACGCTAAGTCGAAGAAAAAAAACCATAAAAAACACACTTTTGCTCAATCTGAATGTACACAACAAAAATAATATACTAAATAATACGCACATTAGTACCATCGGTGTTCACCAACACCGCCGCAAAACACCACGTTAAGGCACTCCAAAAACAGATCTCGAAAGATCAAAAACAAACCACCCAGGACGAAAAAATCACAAACAAGTGCAGATTTTCGGCAAAAACTGCCATCGGCCTTAAAAGTAAATAACAAAATCTCGAATTATCTAAAACCACAACCACCGTGAGATGAGGGCCTATGGACAACCGTAAACCAACCAGCAACAACCAAAACCCAACCCGGACTCCTGAACTACTAAACCACGACCGAAAGAGGTGGGGTGATGAGTTATGATGGCGGCGGTGACTGTTGTCTTGTTTAGTGAGGGAGAAGAAAGAAAAACCAAATAGTTGGTAGCGCTATTTTTATGTGTGTGTGTTGTCGCTGTTCTAATTTTCATATTAATAATAGAGGGCCTGGGAGTGGGATGTTACAAGTAGTTGTTTAAATTGGGATGTACACAAATGGGTTGCATATTATGTAGAGCTGTTAACACATTTAGATGTAAATACATTAAATTCACTTTAAATTATATATCTTATATGATGTGGAAATCTTTCTATTAATAAGGAATTGGTAAAAAACTGAAATTTTAAGCCTTGCCATTTTAAAGGGAATGTCCTAATGGCATTATAAGCCGTGTAAAGATTAGTGTAAACAATAAGCGTTTCAAAATTACATATAAGATAAAATTATACTCCGTAATAGTTAATTGTTAAAATCTTGTAAATAGTACCATGAGTCCATGACGATAGAACCATGTGACCAGTATAAAAGGTTAGTATGTATTAATATGTCACTTGTGACTTTATACAAAATAGTTGGATTTTTTGTTTGTTATCTCAACTCGAACATAGATGACTCCAAGATGCTACTTTTTACAACATTAGCAAATTATGTCTTTATCACTAAATAACTTGTTCACCTCTAAATGATCATTTATATATTTAAAAGAAATCACCATTTTAATTATCATCAAATTTTCATAATAGTAACTGAAACTTAATTGTATGACATTAATTTTTCCGTTAAACAAAATAAATGATACTAAGGGTGCGTTTGGTTTAAGGAGGGATTTGGATACGGATTTGGATTTGGATTAAGACTTGGATTTAACTTTAGGTTTTGAAATAAATACAAAAGTAAAATATATGATATATAAAATTATTTTTTATTGTAAAAATTAATATAATATTTGAAATTATAGTTTAGGAATAAAAAAATGAAGCATCATCATATATTAACGGTTGATATTAAAACAAGGCCCACATATAAAAGAAAAAGACAAAAGCATGGATAGTAAATTTTGTAATCCAGCCATTTTGGTGGGGAATTGCATACGGAAGATATCAAGGACTGAGTACCAAATTTGGGGCCCACTAACATAAACCAAACACTTAACTTTTACCATGATCCCTTGGACCCACCTCAAAACCTAAGAACCAAACGCATCCTAATAAATTAATAATGTGAACATTCATATTAGTAACTTGCTTATGTTTAGTCAAAGTAACATTAATTCTCATTATGAGCACAATATATATTTTAATTAGGGTTAGTCTAAATACCAACATAATATAATAAATATGTTTACTTGTCTTTTCTTTTGCATTCGTTGTTATCATCCACTAATTTGTTTACCTTTAATATTCTTTTTCCTATCCATCTTTTTTATAACCTATTTTACTTTGTCATACATACATAATTGTACATATCTATATATACGTGAAACAAATACTACTATTTTTAGTTTTAAGGAATTTACTTTCTCTTTCACTTGTTTATATTATTAGATACATTATTTATACCTTTTTGTTTTTCACTTCTATTATCTAATCTTTATTACAGCCACAAAATAAGTTGGACAAAAAGGGTGTTTTACATTCGCATGTCCTTTATCAAATGTTTAAGTGTTTACACACTGCAAGAAAAAATTAGCCATTCATCTTGTCGTTAACAAAACAAAAAGCTACTTCATTTTTTAAAAATAAATACATATCGCAATAACCCGATAATGTTATGTAAAACAATCATATTATCACCAAACCACACGACAAGAATAAATAAGCGAAATTATAAAAACTAAAAATAAATATTAAACTTGCACCTGTTGCTCATCTTCTGGGTAGCGAACTCTTTTTTTTTATTTTTTTGTATTTTGAAGGTAATTTTCTTTCAAATTCCATCTCTTTATGGTAGTTTTGCGAAATTATTTTTGAGGACACTTTTTGCCTCTCTTAACATAATACAAAAATAAAAAGAAAAAAAAAAAAAAAAGAAAAAAAAACCCCCGAATGAGCAAAAATTGTCACAGTATTTACCAAAGAGGATCGAATTCCTGAAAGAAATAAAACTTTAAAAAAAAATAAAAAACGTTCGCACCTAAAAGAATGAAAAACATGGCCACAGCTATAATACTTTTTTATACGTAATTTGCTCATATAATTTTTATAACAAATGACACTTCTTCATATTACTTTAGACAACTCAAGAGTCGTTTTTTTTTGTTTTATTTTTTTTTTTTTTTTTTTTTCTTTTGTCAAAAATTTTATTTATAAAAACGGCTGTACAGATCACACCTTAATACAAAAATATCTTAGCAAATATTGGACTATCCGAAGTATTTGTTTCTGAAAGAGTGGCGTATGAAAATAACAGCCAATTTGTTTTTCCATTTTCTAACACAATAAAAATTTGTAATCCAGTAACCATAGTGGCCTCTGACCACAAAGAAAAACAAATTAAAATATTGTTTATAAACAAAATAACGATAATATGTAAAAAGAAGCTGAACACACCACATTTACACTTAAGTCCTGCCAATAACCCATGCTGATCTCGTAATAAGGTCTCATTAGTTATTAATTGCAGACTTATTTACTCGTTCATGGAATCAAGGGAAAAGGGGTTGCCACAAGTTCAAGGATAGAAGTTGTTTGGTTTATTTAGTAGACACCCTTTAATTATCATGTAAACCCATCATTTATTGCGTGAGATATAATTAAGATAACAACATACTTATTCCAATAATTATGAATAAGTAGTCCCTTTATTTTTATTAAATGATATTAGGTTCCGTTTTTTATTGTTACAATGAGTATAAATGTATACAGCCTTATATGCCATAGTAATTCACCCCACAAGAAGCCGTTAAATTAAGATGACTATATTTTCCTTGAAATTTGATATAAACAGCAAACCCGCATTCAACTGTGTTTATTGTGGTTTCGAGGTCTTCTAGGATTCAAAGTGCCAACTGTTCACCCACTTTTTCAAAGTGCAAAGTTTCAATGAGAGTGATTATGTATACAAGTCAAAGTACTTATCCTTGCTTTACTCACTTACTGGTAGTTTATCTACTTTTTATATGCTCAGGTTAATTCGAAATTCTCAACTCTTCACAAGTGGCTTTAAATATTATCCTTAATGTTTCCATTATTACCACAGACTTATAAATCTTGGCATCATGAAAGATATCAGGTGACTCAACGAAAATTTGATCTAGATATTAAAAATCCTCTCTACTACTAACAAGTCATTGATGATATAATAATACTGATCAACGAAATTAAATTAACTCTAAAAACTAATTGATCAAAGAGGTCACATGGTCTCATGAGGTGTATTCATCAATGATAAGACCTTTCTCTATTGTGAATACTCATAAACATGGCCCTTCATACCGTTGATGTAGCTCCGTGAGTGTACTAATATAAATGTGAAGCTGTACTAATAAAATAAATTCTAATAGCTCTTGAGTAGAACAAGATCTGGATAATAGCATTGCAAAAACTCAAGAATTAACCAAATAAAACCAGGATTAGTATCTGTTTTTTATTTTTTTTTTTTCTATTTTTTTGATTTTATGAGAAATGATTAGTATATTAACATCGAAAAATCAATAAACAAACAGACAAATTACTTTTATAGAAGTAGAATTAGATCTGAATAAAAAAATCATCACCCAGCAGTAATGCATCAAAAATCCAACCAAAAATGATCATCACGACCCAATGGAGCAGCATCAAATCTAAGATTAACGCTAAGTCGAAGAAAAAAAACCATAAAAAACACACTTTTGCTCAATCTGAATGTACACAACAAAAATAATATACTAAATAATACGCACATTAGTACCATCGGTGTTCACCAACACCGCCGCAAAACACCACGTTAAGGCACTCCAAAAACAGATCTCGAAAGATCAAAAACAAACCACCCAGGACGAAAAAATCACAAACAAGTGCAGATTTTCGGCAAAAACTGCCATCGGCCTTAAAAGTAAATAACAAAATCTCGAATTATCTAAAACCACAACCACCGTGAGATGAGGGCCTATGGACAACCGTAAACCAACCAGCAACAACCAAAACCCAACCCGGACTCCTGAACTACTAAACCACGACCGAAAGAGGTGGGGTGATGAGTTATGATGGCGGCGGTGACTGTTGTCTTGTTTAGTGAGGGAGAAGAAAGAAAAACCAAATAGTTGGTAGCGCTATTTTTATGTGTGTGTGTTGTCGCTGTTCTAATTTTCATATTAATAATAGAGGGCCTGGGAGTGGGATGTTACAAGTAGTTGTTTAAATTGGGATGTACACAAATGGGTTGCATATTATGTAGAGCTGTTAACACATTTAGATGTAAATACATTAAATTCACTTTAAATTATATATCTTATATGATGTGGAAATCTTTCTATTAATAAGGAATTGGTAAAAAACTGAAATTTTAAGCCTTGCCATTTTAAAGGGAATGTCCTAATGGCATTATAAGCCGTGTAAAGATAAAGTTAATTTGCACCAAACAAACATCATACATCAAGTGTATAAAACAACGGCAATAAAACATGTATTAATTCTGGATGTAGATAGATGGGATTGGACCAATACACATTTTCGAACATGATGAGAATATACATGCACGTGTTAATCAGTGAGATTAGGAAACAAACATTCTATATAATCAACACAGCTAATATATCTTTTATTGTGACACAGTCATATTCATGTGGATGCACGCACCATAGCCTTATAATCTTAAAGACACGGGAATCATAAATGTTAGATTAAAGATTTATTAACTTACCAAACTATTTTTTTCATACATTAGTAAAGGGATGAATTTTATTCGACATACTTTATTTATTTAATTGAATGAGATTAATACTCAACAATTTTAAAAACCCACTTTCCACTCTTTTTTTTTTTATCAAAATATTAATATCGTTCAAAGTAAGGTCGTTGAAGCGGAAAAAATATCATTACGACCCGCGCCCCGACAACCCATTTCTTAATTCCTTCCTTTACTATTTCAGAAATAATTTATTAAAATTCATACAAGCTTTCGATTTGAATGTTTGAAAAGTACAAGAACATCCGGTATATGGTAATCATCGTCTTATACGTATAATAATACATACACTAATACTAATATATAAATCATATACGTATAATACCTAATAATATCACTAGATATAAGTTATATAAAATGATATTAATATATACCTAATAGTAAATAAATAATAAGTAATAATATTAATTAATTTATTATAATTAATTAATATCGCTCTGAATATCTATAAATTTATATATAAATAACTAAATTATAATCATTTTGTTATTACTAACTATAATTAAATATTATCATCATAAATATATACATTGTATTTAGAAAATATATAAGTAATAGAAATACTCTAAGTGTTATAATTAGAAATTGCATGACCTCGTTTGAAACTTTCATTTCCTCAAAGTCTGCACCAGTTTCTCAAATAATTACTAGTCCACTGTTATTCTAAAATTAGACTACTATATTATCGTTATAAATATTTATCGTTAATCCTTCCTATGTTACTAAAAATAACACCGTAATCAAATATCATAGTAAAAAACTCCGTTTCGTCATCCGAAATATATTGGCTTAAACTTCATATTGGCCCCGTTAAACCCAATATTACCAAAACCAATAATAACCGGTTTATACGTTAATAATCTATATAAAATTGAATTTTTACACTTCGATAATAATTTTTGTCAAAAAGTCAAAGTGAAAAATGTGTGGTCGGTTCTACTGTTCACCCCACCCCTTTATGGCCTATTGGGCATTGGACCAAAACCAAATAATATGCTAAAAATTCATATAATAAAATATAACACTTTTCAATTGTTTTAAGTCCTCAAAACATAAAGTTAGTCAATATATTTTATCCAACTAAAATAATATATTCGACTTAAAAGAGAATCACCAAAATTTATATTTTTAACTAATATTATAATAGTAAATTATTAAATATGTAATAATTATAATCCATCAAGTAAAACTCCCACATATCACCACTTGAGCCAAAATTTAGTTCTCAAAACCCCAATAACTTTCATAATGTGCCGATTGTATATACACATGTACTATATGTCTAATTGTTAACTGTACTATTGTTTCCTTAAATTTAGTACCACCAATAAAGTCTACCACACAACAAGAAATCACACATTTAACCCTACATTTAAAATGTTCGATCCATGCATGCAAACATACATATATGGAAACTTTCATCTAAACAAAATATACTACATTTACACTTGTAAACACTTTAGATCATCAAAACATTATACACAAGATGAAAATTTGAGAATCCACAAAGTTATTGAACGTGCCAGAGAAGAGGAAGAAATATAGAATAGTGCCCCACAAAACTATTAAAGATAAAAGTGGTATTAATGAATAATAGCGATGTATGTGTGGTTAAAGGGTTTAAGGATTTGGAAGATTATGTGCACATAATGTGGTGCATGTGGCCGCTTAAGGGTATCCGAAATTATAGTTCATCCCCTCTGGTATACGTGTGCGTAAGCTTAAATGTAACGTTACTCCCGGTTGACGTTTTTGCACCACTAACGTAAAATAAAGTTAGCCCCAGCGGTATGTCCCAGAAAAGTAAAAGAGTTACTGACTCAAAAATATATACTTGACTTTACCATAATACTGTGGTTCGTCGGGCGCCGGTTTTCAAGAAAATTAAAGCCTCAGTAATACAAACTTTTAAGTGAACTACTGAAATGATTAATTGGTTACTGACAAAAATATAACTTTCAGTATGAACCTTAAGTACATGTTAGGACACTCCCGAAAACATGCAGAATTGCAAAGACATGCAAAGTGTGCTAAAAGCAATAGCAGTTCAAAAGTAAAAATAATAGAATTATATAAAATTTAATGAAAAATAG
>LBNU01011247.1:2467-23606 GCA_014162995.1 Artemisia annua
TTTTTTTTTTTTTTTTTTTTTTTTTTTTTTTTTTTTTTTTTTTTTTTTTTTTTTTTTGTTATGTTTCAATTGCTTTTTTTGCATTTGTTGAGGTTTGCATTGTATTTTGAATTTTGGTGTTTTTGTTTGTAAGCATGGGTCATGTCCATTGCCTGTTTAAGCCTAGTAGTGCAGTTTAGGGATGTGTCCTAAGATGCTTTTGCTCTTGGGCTTATTTTTTGTACTTAGCCAATTTTTGGCTCTTTTTCTTTAATTCATTTACCTTTCCCAGGAAAAAGATTTAAGCATAAAACTACTAGAACTATGAATCCTAGATCTACTAATACTATGAAACACCATGATATGTTAAATAAATCCACTGATGTTAATGTAAAGAAAGTTTTGACACGTTCTAGCTCCAAAATGGGTGAGTCTGCTTTGGGGAATGATGATATGTAGTTTGATGATGATGGTGGGGTAGGTATGGAGGGTATGAATGATTTGGGTAATGGTAGTTCTGTGTCTGATATGGGGTTGAGTACAGAGGGCCAAGGAGGTGTTGCTGAGAAAGATATGGGAAGTAAGGAAGGTGTTTGTGGTAATGTGTCTGAATGCAATGTAAGTGCTATGTATCCTGAGCTTAGTAGTAGTGTTTTGGGTAAGATAAATATTGATAAGAGTTGTAGTAATGTTAATTTACCTGAAATTCCTAGTACTGTTGAGCATAATCCTGTTTTGAATTCATTGCCTAGTAAGCAAATTAGTAATAAATGTGGTAGTAAGGTTGATGGTGTGAGTAACTATAGTGATTTAGGGAAAGAGAGTTATGTAGTTGGGGATACAAATGGTACTAGGGATGTGGAGATGCAAGAAACCAACAAGACTAGAAAGCCTATGCTATTTAGTAATGTAGTGCAGGGTGCTAATTTTGTAGGGTGTAATAAGATGAGAATGGTTCCATTTGCTATCAATGAAGGTAGAATTGTAGTGGATATGGATCCTGTTATTGAGGAATATAGTAAGAAGTGGGGATTAATAGTTGTGGGGTATTTTGTTGGTATGAAAATGAGTTATAGAGATATTGTAGGCCATTTAAAAAGAATGTGGAGACCATACCAATTGGAGGAAAACATTGTGAATGAAAGTGGCCTGTATTTTTTAAGTTTAAATCAGAGGAAGGTTTACAGACTGTTGTTGAGAATGGGCCTTGGCTTGTTGATCAAAAGCCATTGTTTGTTCAAAACTGGGTTGCTGGTAATTGTTTGGTTAAACCTGAACCAACTAGACTTCCACTATGGGTTAGGATATACAATATTCCTCTTGAGGCTTGGAATGTGGAAGGTGTTAGCAGAATTGCTAGTAGAGTTGGGACTCCTTTAATTATGGATAAGTTTACAACTAATATGTGTGAGAAAGGGTACGGGAGAGCCAGTTTTGCTAGAGTTTTGGTTGAAGTGGATGCTGCAAAAGGGATTGTTGACTCTGTTGAAGTTTGGTATAGGAGTTTAAATAGATCCATGAAGTTAAGGGTGGAGTATGCTTGGCAACCACCTCTGTGCTCTCATTGTTGTGTTTTTGGGCATAGTCTTGAAAAGTTTATTGATAAGGTGACTAATGATGCTGAGAAAACCAATAAGGATGAACCCAATTTGCAAGCTAAAGATAATACTAATGTTGTGTAAAAGGGGAATGATGAGTAGAAGATTATTCCTGCTAAGAGAACCTTTAAGTACAATACTGAACCTGTGGGGGCTCAAACTCAGGTGAATAATGGTTATGGTGGTAATATTAGAAGTGGAATGTATAGGGGTAGGGGTGGTCCTAGTATTAGAGGTAGAGGTGTATTGAATGCTAGGGGTGGATATAATGGTATGAATGTGAACAATGAAAGGAGATTTGATCCTGTTAAGAATAATGGGAAGGGTGAGAATTTAGTGTATGAGGAAATGAATAAACAGGGGATAGAAAAGGAAAATGGTAAGACAAATGATACTCATCTGAATCACATTGCCCAGAAGGAATTTAGTACTAGGAATAGTTACAGTGTTTTGGATGGTGAAGAGGATAATGAAGAATCAGATGAATGGAAGAATTTTTGTGCTAGAATTGATATGATCTGTAAAAAGGGAACTATGATTGATGAAAATGAAAAACTTACTTGGTCAGCGAAAATGTTAGACTACTATTCAGTTAGATGGAAGAAGAGCAATGATAAGGCTCTAGCTGCTGATGAAGGCTTGAAAAGTAGAATTGATGAGCTGCAAAAAAGTATTGTTTTGAGTGTTAAGTATCTTCATGGGAATGCAAAGAAGATTGCTGAGCAAAGAATTATAGATGAGTGTGATGGCAAGAGAGTTCAAAGTACTTACAATTTATTCTACTCCCAAGCCTATGATGTTGAATTAAAGAAGATCAAACAGTTAAAATGGCTAAAGGATATGCTAGAAGTTGATTTGTTTATTAATTCTGGACAGTCACTGAATGATAACATAAAAGAGTTTTGGTCTAATGAGATGGTAAAGTATTATGAGAATGTTTGTGATGGAAGGAAGAATGATAGAACCAATGGTCATTGATGTGATTAAGATGAAGATCATATGCAGGCTACTGGTTTTCATGTGTTTTTGTTATGTTTCAGTTGCTTTTTTGCATTTGTTGTGGATTGCATTGTATTTTGTGTTTTGCCGTATTTGTTTGTGAGCATGGGTCATGTCCATTGCCTGTTTAAGCCCAGTAGTGTAGTTTAGGGATGTGTCCTAAGCTGCTTTTGCTCTTGGGCTTATTTTTTGTTCTTAGCCAATTTTTGGCTTTTTTTCATTAATTCATTTACCTTTCCCAGGGAAAAAAAAGATTTAAGCATAAAAGAATGTATGCTATATAAGAAACAAGCTCAAATCCTTACAATTTAATGGAAACGGTTACAAAATGTGCTAGCTAATGTTATCGATCCCAGAATGGATTGCAATATTAATCGAGACACATCTCAATTTTTCAAAAATTACCGTTTTTACCAGTAGATAGATCCAGTTATTCTAATATATTAAATCCTAGAAATGACAAATAACTAGATCACAAGGGCAACAAAATTTAAAATAAAGCTCGAATTTTACGGATTATTCTTATTTACCTATTCACCCCCACACTTAAGTTAAGCATTGTCCTCAATGTAATAAACGAACTTCAAAGTATGAAAATAGGGAAATAAGAAAATGAACCGTATTTTCCTTTGTAATTCTTTCAAGTTTCGTCATCATTACCTGTAGCAATCATAAAACAAACAAACAAAATACGACATGTTTTATTAAAATTAGTGAGAACCCCCACACTTAAGTTCAACCAAGTGGTTTAAACTTTGGGGTGTAATCACGGAAAATAAACTAAGAATGAAAAATAGCAAACACACGAGTTGCCTCCCGAGAAGCGCTTGTTTTATTAACGAGTCATCAGCCTGACTCAAACTTTGCAAGAACTATGTTGATGCAGCTTGGTGTTTCCTTTTTGAATATTTTGGTACGTACAATACGTTTCCTACCACAATTCCTTCTCCAGTTTCATTTATATCTTCGAATGTGACTTTTTCCCATGCTCTAGAAAGAACATCATAGATAAAACCTTTTTCATGTGCCCATGGCGTCATTTCCTTTTAGGTGTTTTGAAAAAGGTGCCATGAATGTGATAGTTTCGTATTCAGATTCGGAGGGATATTCAATAGAAATTTTGCTCATTTGCTCCTTATCATAATACAATTTAATGCGGTGACCATTAACAATGAAACTTCCACCATGCTTATCATGAAGTTCGACATAACTAGATGGAAATCCATGTTTCACTATATACGGTCCCAACCATTTGGGTTTGAGCTTAGGAGCTTTGAACTTGTATTTCATATTGAAAAGCAGAACTTTGTCTCCAGCTTTGAATTCTTTTCTAATTCTAAGCTTTCGGTCATGAAAAGCTATGGTTCTAGCTTTGTATAGCTTGGAATTTTTGTAGGCTTGAAGCCTCAATTCATCGAGTTCATGCAATTGCAAGAATATTTTCTCTCCAGCTACTTTGAGATCGGGGTTACAGCTTCGTAATGCCCAGTAAGCACGATGTTCGATTTCGAACGACAAATGACATGTTTTTCCATACAAGAGTCTGTATGGTGTTGTGCTAATCGGAGTTTTGTAAGCCGTGCGAAAGGCCCATAGAGCGTCATCGAGTTTCCTAGACCAAACGGAAGGATTGTCTTTAACCATTTTTTCGAGTACCTTTTTAAGGCTCTATTAGTATTTTCGACTTGTCCACTAGTTTGTGGATGATATGCTGTAGCAAAACGATGATGTACTCCATAGCGTTTCATGATTTTCTCCATTTGTTTGTTACATAAATGCATTCCTCTATCACTTATTAAAGCTTTAGGGATTCCATAACGAGCAAAAAGCTTTTTGAGAAAATTGACAACAACTCGTGCATCGTTAGTGGGTAACGCTTCAACTTCAGCCCATTTAGNCCTAGACCAAACGGAAGGATTGTCTTTAACCATTTTTTCGAGTACCTTTTTAAGGCTCTATTAGTATTTTCGACTTGTCCACTAGTTTGTGGATGATATGCTGTAGCAAAACGATGATGTACTCCATAGCGTTTCATGATTTTCTCCATTTGTTTGTTACATAAATGCATTCCTCTATCACTTATTAAAGCTTTAGGGATTCCATAACGAGCAAAAAGCTTTTTGAGAAAATTGACAACAACTCGTGCATCGTTAGTGGGTAACGCTTCAACTTCAGCCCATTTAGAAACATAATCGATTGCAACGAGAATATATTCGTATTTGTGGGATTTAGGAAATGGTCCCAGAAAATCGATTCCCCAAATATCGAATATTTCGCAGACTTGACTGCTCTTTTGGGGCATTTCGTCTCCACGAGAAAGACTACCGGATTTTTGGCATGCATCGCAGTTTTGAACAAGAGTATGTGCTTCTTTGAAAATAGTTGGCCAATAGAATCCAGCATCAAAAACATTTTTAGCTGTGGTGGTAGGACCGTAATGTCCCCCTGTTGGGCCATGATGGCATTCATCAAGAATTTTTCTTGTTTCTGCTCCAGAAACACATCTTCGGATCATCCCATCGGGACACATTTTGAAAAGAAACGGTTCTTCCCAATAATAGTTTTTTAAATCCGAAAAGAATTTACTTCGTTGAGCATGAGTTAAACCTTTCTTAAGAATATTTCCAACAAAATAATTTGCAAAATCTGCAAACCACGGTTTCCTCTTCATCAACTCTATCTATATTCATGAGAGTTTCGTCAGGAAAATAAACATCGATTTCGTCTTTATTTAATTCTTCCAGATTTAGATTCTCAATACAAGACAAATGATCGGCAGCAAGATTTTCTGCTCCTTTCTTATCTTTAATTTCGATATCGAACTCTTGGAGTAGTAAAATCCATTGGAAAAGGCGCGGTTTTGCATCTTGTTTGGCAAACAGATATTTGAGCGCTGAGTGATCGGTGAACACGATTGTTTTGGAAAGCACGAGATAAGATCTGAATTTGTCAAAAGCAAAAACTACGGCTAATAATTATTTCTCTGCAACAGTATAATTTTGTTGGGCGTTGTTGAGTGTTTTGCTAGCGAAGTATATAGGACAGAAATATTTTCCTTCACGTTGTCCTAAAATAGCTCCAACAGCAAAATCGCTTGCATCGCACATAAGCTCAAAGGGTAGTGACCAATCAGTTGAAACCATAATCGGAGCAGTAGTCAATTGACTTTTTGGTGTTTCGAAAGCTTTAATGCAATCCGCATTGAAGTCAAAAACAGAATCTTTTTCAAGAAGTTTTGTCATAGGACGAGATATTCTGGAAAAATATTTAATGAAACGACGATAGAAACCGGCATGTCCTAAAAAACTTCTAACGGCTTTAACATTAGTTAGAGGTGATAGTTTGGTGATAACATCAGTTTTTGCTTTATCAACCTCCATTCCTGAACTTGAAATTTTGTGCCCAAGCACAATTCCTTCAGTTACCATGAGATGGCATTTCTCCTAATTGAGAACAAGATGTGCAGCTTCACAACTTTCGAGCATTTTGTCTAGATTTAAAAGACAAGCTTCAAATGAATCTCCAAATACTAAGTCATCCATGAAAACTTCCATAGACGTTTCAAGCATATCTTGGAATATAGCAATCATACACCTTTGAAAAGTGGCAGGTGCATTACAAAGACCAAAAGGCATACGCCGATAAGCGTAGGTTCCAAAGGGCAATGTGAATGTGGTCTTTTCTTGATAGGAAGGATCAATGGGAATCTGGAAATATCCTGAAAAACCATCAAGGAAACAAAGTACTTGTTGCCTGCTAATCTTTCAAGCATTTGATCCATGAATAGAAGAAGGAAATGATCTTTTCTGGTGGCTTTGTTTAATTTTCTGTAATCAATACATACTCTCCATCTAGTGACTGTTCTTGTAGGAACTAATCCATTCCATTCGTTGATCACTACAGTCATTCCTCCTTTCTTGGGAACACAGTAAACATGACTTACCCAAGGACTATCTTTAATGGGGTAGATAATTCCAGCGTCAAGAAGTTTAATGACTTCTTTCTTAACTACTTCTTTCATGTTGGGATTGAGTCGACGTTGTCTTTCTACAACATGTTTAGCACCTTCTTCGAAATTGATTTTGTGATTACAGAAATCAGGGCTAATTCCTGGTATATCAGAAGTTTTCCACGCAAAAGCGCGTTTATGCTTCTTAACAGAAATGAGATTTTCTTTTTGATCATCCTTGAGCTACGAAGATATGACTACAGGAAGAAGTGAATTTTCTTCTAAGTAAGAATATTCAAGATTATTAGGAAGTGGTTTAAGCTCAAGATCAGTTGGTGGTTCTTGAAGAGATGTTTTTATCCTCATTTGATCATTAATGGTAATTTCTTCGAAATTCTCTTCAACTATTTCTCCTTCTTCAACTTCTTCATCATCTTCTTCGAATTTTACTTCCATAAATTTAGCGAACTCTTTATCAAAATTCGTTTCATTTATTTTCTCATAAGTGGTTGTGAAAGGATCAGAATCGTCAAGTAATGCATCCAATTCTTCTTCAGTGACTTCATCGATTACATCAATGTTAAAACAAGTGTCATCACTGGAATATGGATATTTCATTTGTTTGTCGATTAGAAAGGTAATTCTATCTTCTCCAACTCCTAAATTGAGTTCTTTACCTTTGACTTTGATTATGACATCAGCGGTGTTTAAGAAAGGCCTTCCTAAGATTAGGGGTACTTTTCTATCTTCCTCCATTTCTAAGATTACAAAATCTACGGGAAAATAAAATTTACCAACTTGGACAAGCATGTTTTCAGCAACCCCAACAGGATATTGGTATGTATGGTTGCCAAATCGAATACTCATCTTTAAAGTATTGATGGAAAGTTTACAATATAACGAATAGGGTATCAAATTGATACTTGCACCTAGATCGGCTAAAGCATCGCATGTGATGTTGTTTCCTAACGTGCATGGAATTAGAAAACTTCCGCGATCTCCGAGTTTTGGTGGAATTTTGTTTTCAACAATGGCTGAACATTCTTCATTAAGAAAGGTAGCGGATATTTGCTCCAACTTGTTTTTGTTATTAAGAAGTTCTTTCAAAAATTTCCCATAATTGGGCATTCCAGCTAGAACATCAACGAGGGGTACATTGAGTCTAAATTCTTTGATCATCTCAACAAACTTCTTATAACGTTCCTCCTTTTTTTCTTTTCTAAGAGCTTGGGGGTATGGAATTTTTGATGTGTATGCCTTAATTGGTTGGGTTGTTTTTTCTTTGGTGGGTGTTTCAGGAATATCTTTCTTTTCTGCCTCTTCATCTTCACAATCATCATCGATGACTTTGGTTTCATTAGGATTGGGTGGTGGATCATAAGAAAGACCACTTCTTGTGAATACAACATTGATATGATCATTCTGGTAGGTGGTGGACGATAAGCTTTATCGTTTGATCCAGAAGGATTTGGGTTGAATTGGGTATTGCTTGGTAACGCTCCAGGTGGTCGAGAAGAAAATTGATCAAAAATTCTACCAAATTTGTGTTCAAGATCCTGGATAGAAGATTGATGATTTTTCTGACCTTGCTCGACTTTTGTTTTGAGATTGAAAAATTGAGTTTTAACGAACTCATTGGTGGATCTTTGAGCGGTCACGAAATCTCGCATCATTTTTCGAAATCAGTTTCTTCCGGTTTTTTGTCAGAGTTTGGTGGAGTTGGATTTTCTATTCGNGACCACTTCTTGTGAATACAACATTGATATGATCATTCTGGTAGGTGGTGGACGATAAGCTTTATCGTTTGATCCAGAAGGCTTTGGGTTGAATTGGGTATTGCTTGGTAACGCTCTAGGTGGTCGAGAAGAAAATTGATCAAAAATTCTACCAAATTTGTGTTCAAGATCCTGGATAGAAGATTGATGATTTTTCTGACCTTGCTCGACTTTTGTTTTGAGATTGAAAAATTGAGTTTTAACGAACTCATTGGTGGATCTTTGAGCGGTCACGAAATCTCGCATCATTTTTCGAAATCAGTTTCTTCCGGTTTTTTGTCAGAGTTTGGTGGAGTTGGATTTTCTATTCGTGGTTGAGAATCACGGTTGTTATCCCTTTGCCAATTTCCAGAATTTCTTCTGTAATAATTACCACAATAACCGCCTCCACGGTATCCTCCTTGGACATAATTGGCTTCCCCTTCTTTGGGTCCGTCCATTGGTTGATCGTCACATTCGGATGACGTGTGATTTCCTCCACAATTATTACAACCTTCTCGCATTTCTTTCATTTCTCTTTCGATATCTGTGTATTGCGAGTCGATTTTGGAAGTTAAGGCTTCCATTTTCTCCATGATTTTAGAGGAATCAGAACTTTTGGCAAAAGCAACGGTTTTTCGTAAGGGTTTGGTTTTAGAATCTTTTGACCAATCGAGTTTAAGGAGTACTCGATCTTCGAGTAATTGATATGCTTCGTTGGGAGTTTTATAGAGAAAAATTCCTCCAGCATCAAGAATTCCTTGGGATGTTTCATCAAGTCCATGGTAGAAGATTTGGATAATGGTTCCTTGTCCTAAACCATGTCCATGACAACTACGAAGCAAATCTTTCATACGAAGCCAAGCTTTGACAAGAGATTCATTGGGGTTTTGTGTGAAAGCACGGATTTCTCCCATGAGACGATCAAACATGGCAGGTGGAAAGACTCGGCTTACAAAAGCTTGCCTCATCTCCTCTTAAGTATTGATAATTCCTGGGGTTAATTCGTTATACCACACTTTGGCATCTCTAGTGAGTGATGATGGGAAAAGTTTGAGTTTAATGGAATTGACATCGGTGTCGCCATATCGGAAATGCCGGAAATTTCCATGAATTCGGCAATGTGTTTGTGCGGATCGGCCCGCGATCGGCCATCGAATTGACGGTCTTTGATCATAGTAAGATGGTGTCCCTTCACGGTGAAGTTGTCACCAAGATCTACAACAGCAATAGCAGCTCCAGGAGTGGGTGCTACGGCTCGGTTTGCGGCCCACATGGGTTGGTCGTCGGCCATGGGAAATGGTTGATTGGTGAATGGGTTATAAACAACTAAAGTTTCAAAAAGATTTTCAAATGGTGGATTTGGTACTCTTGGTATACGGTTGGTTGGTGGAACAAAAGGTGTTCTTCTTTTTCTAGGTCTACGAATCAAACTTTTGGGATTGGAAAGAGGTGAAATTGGTTCTACTCCAGTTGATCGAGTGTTCATACAATTACTGAGTGAATCTCGGAAACCTTGGAAGAAACGAGCAAAGAATGAAAACAGTTTTGAAAAATCAGAAGTGATTTATCCGTCCGGTTGGATTGATATCTGATCGGATGGATGAGGTAAAAGTGTTTGACCGATCGGATAGAATGATGTCCGACCGGATGGATGGCTCGGATTTTTTTTTTAGAAAATGAACAAACACAGAAATGGAACTTTAAAACTTACAGAAAACACGATAAAAATCCCCGGCAGCGGCGCCAAAAACTTGATGTGCTCACGGTGTGTACAAGTTTTAAATTTATAAACACGATTACCGGATCTAGAAATAACACATACGAGCAAGTGAACTCATCCGTTATAGCAAGATGAGGATGGTATGTCGGGATCGTTCTCAGGGATTTGTGAGTGAATCTAAGCGTAAGTTTAAAAAGTAAATCTCTAACACAAGCAATAATGATAATAAGATAATTCAAATGACTAAAAACTACACTTGCTTAGACTAGTTAACTATTCATAAGATAAGCATGATTGTGATAACTTTCTTAACATGTTGGTTATTAGAATTAGATGGTATTTCTAATCTATTTTTTCTACAAGTTAAACCTTCGTCAAGATTTTAGTTTATAAAAACAAGCATTAGGTTAGGACCAATCAATTCAAGATCAATTCAAGGTTCATAAAGTCGGATTAACAACCTTAAACACAAAAATAGTCTTTTGTTTAATCAAATACTCTTAAGAAATAGTCAATATAAAAGGTAACCGATCATAGATAAAAAGGTTACAATTGATTATAAACTACTACACTTTCGACCAATTAGGCGTTTATAACCAATCCGGTTTGATGAACAAAAAGTATTCTCATTACAATTACACCTGAGTTCCTTTGTTTAATCAAGAATAATTATGGTGAAAAACAATCATTCATAGACAAATGATTATAACTAGTTGAATAATAACAACTCTTTCGCCAAATTAAATTACAAGCAACTAGTTAAACTTGATTCAACAAATGTCACTATGAAACTTAAGTCTAATTGGGTTTTAGAATTGACTTGAAACTGAATTAAAACATGTTATCACAATCATAAACTAATCATTAAGTATTTAACATCATCTAAGCAAATGCACAAAGTTACTAGCCACTCATAGCAAACATGAACATAAACTCATAATATTGAAGATTAGAAATCATAATTAAAGTCTTACAAATGTTTGGAATATGATTACAAATGAGTAGGAATGATTCCCTAAGTATTGGTGTTGACTTCTTGAGAGTTTGACCTCCGGATGTTGACTTTTAGGCCCTCCAACATTTTTTGAACTTCTATGGATGAATTTGTGAACTTTGAGACTAGTAGAGAACTATTTGATGAATGATTAGTAGTTGTAACTTGAGTTGTGTGTGGATAAATGATTGCAAAGCCTCTATTTATACTATTCCACAAGCCTAGGATCATACATGCAACAACTTGGCCTCCAAGGTGCATAGAAGGACCTAGAATACCAGAAAGAATGGCCTAGAATCGGGTAGAATGAAGTTTGCAAAAGTTATAAGAGATGACCATCCGATCGGATACGGGACACGTCCGATCGGACGGATTGGGCTTTTTCGTCAAACCGATCGGATAAATGAATATCTGATTGGTTCTTTGGGGCAACTTCCATCCGAACGGATGGAAAGGTTCTGACAGCAAAAACTTGCTTTTTCTCTTAGCTCTTCGTTCTTTGTCCAAACTTGATTATTTCTTGTCTTGGAACTTTGGAGTGATGAAAACTTGGATTCTTCTTTGTGAAATGCATGAACGAATTGGATCTCGACTTGGAAATTGCAAATCCTTCTTTACTTCCTTAAATCTTTCACTTTTTATTCCTTTTTCCTGTTTTTGGCTATAAATGCTTTGCAAATATACTTTGATACGATTTAGTGACGGAAGCATATAAAAATAACCAAATAACATGTATAAAAACACGAATAACGCTACTAAAAACATGCACAATTTGAGCGTTATCAAGATTCTACGCCGTAGTCTTCATGAATCTCATAAATTGGCCTCGTACACTTCATTACGCCGTAACGCTATTACTAGTTATGACGTAGACTTCAATAAATGGTTAATTCCACGTCATCATTACGCTATGGCGTAACATCATCACTTAGTTATGCCGTAGACTTCATGTAGTAGTTGCTTTTTGCCCGTGATAAGTCTATCTTTGCCTATTCTCCACTTCATACTCCATTACTTTTCCTGAAACGAAAGATGAAGGAATAAGATAGAACTATAGACAATATTAAGCTAAAATGGTCAATAAAGAGGGGAAATTGATACTTAGAATATCATATTATTTGACGTCATCAGTGGGTTTGATGTTTTGTTTTGGTTTTCTTTTTTGCGTATTGTTTCCATAATGACCGTGCAAACTCGCCAGTCACAGGTAAATGACGGTACAATTTCAGTCAACCCTTAACTAATGTTTCATGAATATATAATTGCATTTCTCATGTTCAACATTAGTCGGTTCCCAAATTTACTAATTTTATAATTGCTACTATAATTTCAGATGTGCCTACGCATTGGCTTTTCGGAATGTAGGGTGACGAAAGGCAGGTCAAGTAACAAGACAAAAAAGGTCATTTAAAAGAGTGTTTCATTGAGGGCACCTTGCAACATCTTTCAAGTAGTAACAATTCAGAAGGTTTTCCTTATCTCTTAAAACCTACAGTTCCGCATGTCCATGAATTCATTGAAAAGAGGTCCCAAAGGTATTTTAACTTGCTGTATAAGATAAATTTAGGAACAAAATAACCCAATATTTTGTATTCAAATGTTCTTTTGTAGTTTTCCAATGATTTGTTGCCAACTGCATGATTGACTAGATTTTTTTTCTTTTTTATTTTATTTTATTTTTATTTTTATTATTTTTTAATTTCAGGTTGTTACGGAGACTATAACTGTAGGAGTTCACAGGCTGGATGATGATGTTTAACGATCTGTAACGAAGGTTGCATATGGTTTACGGCTAACAAGGGGGTGTCCATGTTTATTGATGGCAAGGCGGTAAGTGTTACTTAATGATCGTTGTAGTATTGCTACATGTTGCAACATGAGCGGGTTAAATATCAGGTCAAATGAGTATTCTGGGTTGGATAGCAGGTTAATTAGGTACATTAGTTTGAAAAGCGACACTTTTGAATTTCAAAGCATAGAACAAAAATAGGAGTATGAGTAATCTACGCAGTTGGTTTATTTTGATATAAATACATACGTCATCCTAGGTTATCATTTGCTTATTTCTTACTAACATCTGCTCCTTTTTCTGTATGCAGGAACGGATGTTCAAATGCCATACGGGTTTCATACAAAACAAAAATTAAACTCAAAAAATTTCAAGAATCCGTCGGCTAACAAGGTACCACTTCGTCTATCATTTTCAATTAGTTATAGGCAATCTGCGTTTTCTTAAATATCTCAAACAATCCACTACAAACCAGCTTTGATTGGTGAAGTAACAAAGTTATTGTCGATTAGATATGTCATTGGCCATTTCAGTTTTCAGTAATCCATTGTAGTTTAAAGTTGGCGGCAAAAGTCTATAACCTGTTACAAAGGAAATGTTTGGACCAGCTTATTTTCCCGGTTTTATGAGCTTATTTGATTTTGGGAAATCTCACAATCTAACTTTTTTAGGTTTACGAGGTTGCTGAGTTGAGCTCATGGCTTATTCATAAGCAATAAGCCATAAGTGGTAGATAATAAGCTCATAACAAAAAAAGGTGACCTAATAAGCTTTTTGAAATTCAAATAAGCTCTTAAGCCGAAAAAGCAAGCTAATTGAAACAACTGAAAAAGCATAATTTCTGATTTTTACAAGATGATTTTGGATTTTGGTTTTCACTTAAATTTTATTAAAGTTAAGAAGTTATACCTTAACTGTTATGCTAATCAAATGTAATCGATACTTGGATAGATACTTGGTGTTGTTGCTGGATGTGTGGTGGGGAGATAAGGAATGATGGTTCAGACAGGGACTTGCATAGCCAATTTCCTTGGTTAACGAGGCTCTAAAAAGTACCATTGACATGGAATTGGCTCACATTACTAAAGCACCTTCCGAGCTGTATCTGATTTTGCAGCCAACTTCTGTGCCCCAAGCGGTGGACGTAAGCAACCTTTTTATAGTTCATCCTGCATCTGCTGCAAACGATGTAAGCGATCTATTTTAGACATGCATACTTCTTTCATGTGATTTGAGTATATATATAGTGACTGTATGACTACTTTTGATATCATCTACTAATTGGTTGGGGAAAAAAACAGGCCCGCCCGCAACGCGGCGGCCGGTGCCATTCTCGTTAGGGTTGAAGTATGAAAGAATTAGGGCGTTATAACCAATGTGAATGGATCGGGTAGTATCAAGTATTGGATTGGGTTGTAGCTCTTTCTGTTGGATTGGACCGGGCCTAGTGTTTTTAATGGTTGGGCTTGACTTGTTTGTGTTGTGAATTGTATTTGGGATGTATCCAATATCTTGGGCTTAAATTGCATAACAGATTTCATGATTTGGGTTTTTGGATCCACAATGATTATATCAAATAACATGGGCTAAAATGTGATTATTCAAATGTATTTTTAATACATTGAGTTAATTTTTGTTATAACTTTTGGCGAAAGAGAGTGGGATTTTGGTTCTTATAAATTTTTCATGGGGTTATGCGTTTTTGACAAGATCGGGAAAACTATTATCAAGATTCATTTAAACCGTCAAAAAGCTAGTTTTTGGGTATTTAACCACAAGAAATGACTACAGGGTTAATTCATTATTATTTATTTGAGGTCGAAGTTGCATTTCACGGATGCATGTACTTAGTATCTCAAGATATCGGGATTGGTTGGATGCAAGATTCTTCGAGATCCTTGTTTGAGCTTTTAACCGTTAGAATGTCTAGGAATTGATTTATCTAGTTATATTTGATGTACGGAGCTACGTTGTAGAGCCCACACTACCTGATGTACGGAGCTACATTGTAGACCAACAGTGAATATCTGATGTACGGAGCTACGTTATAGAGCCCACAGTGTATAGCTATCACTTTAAAGGAGTTAGGTTGTAGTGCTCAAGTGTCACAAAAGCTGTGGATATTTCAAGAGATGTTCATATACAATTATAGATGGTTGGATGGGTATATGATTCCCTCCTTTATTGAAATTCTCAATATTGATTCTTGGTCACACATCAGTACACGTTTAAGTCACAAGTTTGGGTTATTTTACTTCAGTCTCAAGTTCGTCATATTCGGTTTTCTCCATTACTAGTCACTACAAAAAGCCGACAGAATGATAATGGGGTTGGTAAAGAGTTAGCTGAGAGGGGGTAAAGAGTAAAGAATGTTATCAGCAGTTGATTCTCACAGGAGGTTTTTCAAGCTTAAGAAAGATTTATGGTACATCACACTTGTTCGATTAATTGGTCATACACGGTTACACTGCTTCCGATGCATCGTAAACATAGTAAGTATATACATTGAAACCATCATGGGGAAGAGAAATGAATGTGCTTTGGCTTTTCTTGAATTTCATTGCGAAGACACTTTTCTTCCATGAGGGTTTGCAATCAGGGGGAAGAAATGTGTACATAAGGGACGCATTTTTGTGAATTTGGTGTCATCATTTCAACTTTCTCGGATTGTTTTGTGTGAAGTTGCCTACAAACGTAAGAATATCTTATTCATTTCTTGCATATTCCCTCAAATTAATTATCTACAGTTCATTAAGTATACTTAATGTTTTTGTGTCGAGCTGGAAGAGGTTGTATGTCCTAGGATACGTGCTTTAAACATTCATCATTCTCAATGAAGAAGTCAGATTTGCTTGGTGTGGTTTATTGTTTCGTCTACAAATTTCGTTGTACGCTTAAACTGTTAAAAATTAGAAGATATGTCAACTACATCGAAGTTTCAAATCTGCTAAAAGATGGTTGTCAATTTGGGGGGAAGCCGATTCAGAAACTTCACCAAAAAGAAGTGTACAAAGAAGCTACAAAAGACATTCTGAGTAGATTGGAGGCGAGTAAATTGAACAATATTGTTTGTTTATGTTCAATCAACTCTAATCTGATGGGAAAAAACAAAAGAAGAAAATAAAGGAATGTTGAAGTGCTATTATCAAACGAAGTCACATGGCTCAAGAATGGGTTGCTGAATGTGATGGAGATGGAGATGAACAAGTTGAGGTTCAACCCGATTTAGAAGCACATTGGGAAGCGGTTGGTGAATCTATGGAAGCCGATGAAATTCTACAACCCCGACAAAGTTCTAGAACTTCAACTAAAACAACTCCAAGAGAACTTCTTACAAAGATTTCGAATCCGGCAGTGAGGAGGTAGTATATGAAGAAGGTGAATACGAGTCGGATGGAGTTTAGATCAGAGAAGATTGCAGAGATGAAGAGTAGAAGGTGATAACACTATTGGACTTATGGTTTTATTGTTTCATTTAAGTTTATTAAACTAATTATGAACTTATGGTCTTAAGCATGTTAACGTTTTTATCTTCATGTGAGTTTAATGTGAGTCTGCTATTGAAATGGCATACGCTGTTTTTCTGATGTGGTAGTATGGTCTCAGCTCAGGTTTTTCCAGATATTTTGCTGTCGTATTTTACTATTTTTTGTTATGGTACTGCAAAATACCAGGTTCTGTTATGGTGTTTGTCTAGAAATATGCTGATTTTATGTTATGGTGTTTGTCTGCAAAATTATACCAGGTTCTGCAAATATGATGATTTTCTATTATGGTGTTTGTCAGCAAATATGATGATTTTCTGTTATGGTGCAGATTATGCAAATACCAGGTTTTGTAGTCGTATGATCTGCTAAATTGGAGCACTTTGATAGTACCAGGTTTTGCAAATATCTGTTATAAATTAATTTATGTTTTGTTTTGTGTTATATATGTTTCCTTTCAAAAAAATAATAAATTCCTTTATAATTTATGGTCCCAACCGAGAACCCGATATACGCTTGAAGGTGGTCGACCGCCGTACCGCCGACCGATTTTTACAACCTTGGCACCAAATGGATGTGCACAACGCATTTTACATGGATAATTAAATGAGGAAGTTTACATGCAACTTCCTCTTGGATGTGTAGCTTGAGATAAAAGTACAGAGTGTAGGCTCAAGAAATCACTGTACGATGGCTCCATGCTATTGGTTCGCCAAATTACTAAGGGCTCTAAAAGACTTTGGCTTTGCTCAATCTTTATAAGGATATTTGACTCCTCCCAAACTAACCAGTTAACCAGGTGTGGTCAACTAAGTCAAATGAGGGAGAGAATGATCAATTTATGATCCGTTGAAAGCACAGTGTTCTCACGGGTCGTTAAGTCCCAACGAGATTGAAATTGTGTTTGGAAAACGTTTTGGGAATGAGTGATTAGGGAATAGTAACCAGATAAAGATTTGGATTGATTTTACACTACTGATTGCTTGGAATTAAGATTATGAAACAATATTAACAAATACAGAATTACAGACATAAACAAACGTAAACAAATTGAAAATCAGAAACGTTTACAGACAGAAGAAAAGGTGAGTTTTGCAAAAATTAAAACTACAGGGGGTGAAAATGAAACTTTTCCAAACTTAAAATGAAAAGAAAATTAAATTAAAAAGAAAATTATTTTTTTGATTATTTTATTATTTAATATTAATTAAAACTATTTAATACTTATAATAACTATTTAAGTTAAACTAAATATAATATAATAATAAATAAAACTAAGAAAATGAAAATTTATTTTTAAAAACTCTAAAATAACTCAAAAATATTATAAAAACTAAAAATATGTATTTTTGTCTTTTTTTGAATTTAATATTAATTAATTACTAATTACTTATTAATTAACTAATTAACTAATTTAAATTACTAATAATACTAAAAATGACTTAGAAAATTATGAAATATTTTATAAAACTAATTAACCATTACAGGAATCCTAAAAAATTATAAAAAGTTTATAAAAACTATTATTACACTATTTTATTAATTAATTACTTAATTACTAACTAAAAACTATTTAAACTAATTTAATTAAGCTAAATAGAAAATGAACAGTAATAATTATGAAAATATTTTCTAAAAATACTAAAAGAATTATAAAACCTAGGAAAAATATAAAAAAGTACTAGAGATTAAAATTAAACAGTAGGTGATTTTATTTTTTATTTTTTAATTAAAACTATTTTAATTAATTATTATAAATGCTAAATGAAAAGATAAAAATCTAAGAAAATTATTATAAATACTACAAGTGACAGGGAACTTATGAAAATTATAAAATTGAAAATTGCTTTTAGAAAAAGCTGAACAATAAGCCAAATGGCTTAAATAGAAGCTATCTAATTTTAAAATGATGTTTTTGTGATTTTTCTTTTATAAAACTATTTAAATACTAAAAATAAGTACTTTTATGAAGAAAAACTTTTTAGAAACTTGAAATAAGCAGAATAGAACTTAAAAGCCTTGGCAGTTTGACTTTTGGTCAAACTAGCTAAGGAAAAGCTTGAAATAAGCTGCTAAGACAGAACCAGTGGTGGATTTAGCTGAGAACAAGTGGTGTACACTGGAAATGAGCTAGATCAACAAGGAAAACCTACTGAATAAGCTAAAGATTACAAATAAGCAATTCCAAAAACCACTCAGAACCCACAGGTCTGCAGGCTTCTTGTAGGGTTAATTCAGCTTATCAAATAAGCTTGGAAACCCATACAAGACCTGGAATTAGCAACAAGGGTACAAAGGCTTTTCAAAGATCACAAATTCTCTCTGTGGGACCCACAGAGAAGCTTATGAGAAGCTTATGAACTAGCCCTAGTACACTGATGGATCAGTATGCATTGGAAAGTGGGACAAGTTTGAAATGCTAAATTAAGCATGAGAATAAGCTTAAAATGAAAAGTGAGCACATGAACATTAAGCTGGCCAGAAGGGCTTTCCAAAAAGTTCAAATACACAAGCTAATATGCAGTAGAGAACAAATAGCAAGCTAATGAAAGTGAGCTTATGTGACTGGAGCAGGGGAGACAAAAGGGCAACTGGTCACATTGAGACCAAATCTAGATAAGCTAAAGAGCTTGAAAATCAATTTTATCTGTTAATTCACATGCACAAGCCACCAATTAACATAAATCAACAAGAATATTTCATTTCCAATCCATATTAAACACTATGCATGATCTAGAAAATGTCTCCATTTGGGCAGATATGGATTTTTGACTTTTGAGATTTTACATAAGATTGACTTTTGTTGATTTCTAATGATCTAAATGGAACCTATATGTTATGTTTAGATGAAATGGAACCTAATTAAGCTAAATGCAACACTATTTTACTAATTCCTATGATTTTACCCACTATAACATCAAAATGGTCACTGAATTTTAACATACAAGCTCATTTTGACTTTTAACACTATGACCACTGGTTTTACAGTTTAACTAAGCTATTTTTACCTAATGTGGCATGTAACAAACAAAAACAATCCAAGATACTCACTGAAGCTCAGTGATATACACTGAACCAAACATCCTTTAATATGAACTGTTATGTGAATTCTGATGCAAACCAATGAGTTAGCCTTAGAAACTGAATCACACAGGTATATTATGATGTCATAAGCTAACTTAAGCACAAAACCACAGGTAATAACTATTAATACTCTAAAACCAATATTATGCCAAAATGACTGGCAAAACAAGAAATGTTGGCACAAAGGATATCAATGAACAAACTCCTAATTTTATGTTACAATTTGACTAAAGTACACTAAGTAAGCATAAAAATCATATAGATAGGCAACCATAAGCACTTATACAGTTAAGTGTAGAAAATGGATAAAAACTCACAGTGTGCATTCAAGCCAAGATCAATGAACCAAGGACCATTATCACAACCTAAAGCCTCCCATGAGGTACTACAACCACTGCCATCCAAAATCAACCATATTCCTTGCTTCAATCTTCCCCTTCACTGAATTTTTATTTTTACACTTATTTTTGAGTGATTTTTGGTATTTTGGATACTTAAATGAGATTCCTTTAAATGACTGCTAAGCTCATGAAAGCTTATGAATAAGCTTTGCTGAGCTTAACTGAACAGAGAAAACAACATTACAACATCTTTAAACTTGTTGTGAGAAATTCAATGAAAATGAGCAAATACTGAATTGGACTAAGAAAGCTGAAATTTATGTTTAGAAAACACTGAAAGTATATTAAGAATACTGAATATAACTTTTATAAGCTAAAGATTACACTGGAAATGGAGAATTACATTAAAACGACACTAAACTACACTAACTACACTACTAACTGCTACTAGCTAACTAACTCTTTCCTTCTTTCTCTTTATTGACTTTTATAGACCTTGGTGAGTTCCTGAGTCAATCCCATCATTAAAATTGGCCATTGGATGGCATTGGAATGATCTGAGCCCTTGATTGGTTTTTGGCGAGAAAATGTTATATAGCCAATTGGCTCTGTGTGAGCAATTGGGGGGGTACATTAATTGTGAGGTGAGGGGGTTAGGTTTGGGCAGTGGAGGTGACTGGCAAGTGGGGAGAGGATAAGGTGGTTTAGCAGTGGTGGTATGGTGGTATCTGGTTTTGGGAGGGAAGAAGGGGGAGAGGTGGGTTTGACTGGGTTGACCCCGGTATTATACTTAGGGTGTTGGGCTGGTATATGTGTTGGGCCAAGGTAAGGGTTGGATGGGCTTGTGTTTGTTTTTAGGTTTTGTTTTGGGTTTATAACACAAAGGGAGTCCATTTGGTTTGTAGATTTATCACAAGGACCATAGTTGTAATTCTGAAAATGGAGGGGCTGAAAATGTAATTCTTCCAAAGTATTCACTAGAGTCTTTCTTGCCAATGTTGAATAATCTAAGGACCATAAGTGATAATTTCCATTTTTACACCTCGGAGTTCTCCGTGGAGCTCACCCCATCATATCATGACTCTCCGGAGTATGATAGCCCGGGTGGAGATGTCCACTCAATCCATGAGAATTGCAAATCCTCCCACCCTCCCCCCGCCCGGGAATGTTTTTTTAACCAATGAGCTTAACCCGTTATAATCCAAATTCAAGGCTAATGAGCCTGCTCTCGAAGGAAAGACATCTTATCATGAGTTCATCATGGTTTTCTTCCCTTTGCTTCTCCTAAGGGTTCTCCCTGTTCTTCACTTCCAATTCGGGAAGAAGGACATATCTTTGACCCCGCGTCGCCTGCTGTATAGTTATACTGATCTTAGCCAGGTCTACATACTCATCGGTGGGAATTTCACGTACTTCAATGTTTGTCCAAAACATCTGAATGAAA
>LBNU01011248.1:3824-47456 GCA_014162995.1 Artemisia annua
TAACCTCGATTTTATGACGTTCAGCAATTGCCAAAGTTCAAAGAGTAAAGAAGATGACGTCAAAGCAACCATTCACCATTACGACCGACCCTTAGGGGAGATTGTTAGGAACACGTTTCACGTTATTCAAGTGTCGGTCATTAGTTTATGATAGGTTGCTAGTTAAAAGTTATTATGTTTTATGTTTAATCATTTTGTTATGAAAGTTTATGATGTAATGTTACTACAAGTGGAAGTCCAAGGGCTAGTAGTGTAAAGTAGGAGATGAAACTTGAGACCCTTGGACTCCCCTATAAATACAATGTTAAGCCTTCCATTAGCTTGTTGGTTCTCATAATACACTATCATATTTATCATATCATAGTAGAGTTCCTTCCATATTATTCTTCTTCTTCTTCTCTATTCTTGTTTCTTGTTCATACAGGTATCTTTGGTTGTTTATGATATAACATGGTGACCTAACAAAGTGTGAGAATATGGTGAAACACTTACTGATGGAACAAGATTTGAGTAGGGGCGATAGGTTCTTCGAAATTGTTGTAAGCCCATATTACATGGATCCAAATGTGCTTAAGCGTAACTATGTGACTGTATTTCTGTGAGTATTTTTTGCTACGGTGCTAGATTAAAAGTTTAATATGAAAGTTATGTTTTTTCATAGGATTTTGCTACATTCACCGCATTTTGGCTTCCAGTGCCACATATCCACAACCTATGAAGGCTACATCAAGTATTTCGATGAAAGGATCTACAAGGTGACTATGAATTGTTTTCGTCTTCTACGCATTATTTTATTTATTTATTATTTTATTTTTTTTATTTTTTTATTTTTTTTGCAAATGAGTTATGATGTTCTGTTTTGGTATAAACCTGATGTGCGAGTGACTCAAGCTTTAAAGCCGAGTTTGATAGTCAGGATGGATCCATCCATCTTTGGATCGTGCTCCTCACAAGTAAATTGTCTAATTCTACAAGCCTACAATTATGTCCTGGCTGTACTTCCGCAAGGTTTGGGAACATATGATTTGGGTGATTTAACAAGGTTGCAATGTCCTGAGGAGAATTTGCGACAACATAAGTCTCATGATCTTTTGATGACACATATTTCTGAAAGTGGGCATGCGGACTCGATTGCCGATGAGTATCGAGGTTAGGAAATTTTTAAAAATCTTTTTGGGTTACATTATATTTATTCTAGCATGTATTTTCAAGTTTCAGCTATTCTAGCATGTAATTTATTTATTTTATTTTTATTGTTATTTATTATTTTTGAAAATTCTTATACAGGTGTCTTGCAATGTAAGAGGGAATAAAAGACAATCGGAAAACAAATTCACATAGGATGAAGAGCCACTCCTTGCGTCTACTAAACATTGTGTCATAAAACTGGCTGCAACCAGAAGCCTGAGATCAATAGGTTCAGGTGGCGCAGTAAAGCTACATAAACAGTAGCTACTTGCAACAACAACGCCTTCATGAACATGTGGGACCGACTAATGCGGCAGCCCAACGTGAGCACAATTTTCTTCGTATTTTGTTATGCCTACATGCATTTTTATTCATATGAATTTTGAGTGTTTTGTTGTGTCGATGCCATGTGTGTCAAAATTCACATCCAAAGGGGTTTCCAAAAGTTTTTTTGGTTCAAGAAGGTTTGTTGGAGCAACATGTTTTAGAAGAATATGATGCATAAAGACAAGCTGAAAACATGTAAGCAAGGAGCCAAAGTAGCGTCGGAAACAATCCTCTCACTTTCATGTCTGCAATTCAGCAATCTGTAGGGATCGCAAAAGCTCTGGTTGCAAAGAATGGATATGATGAGACGCAAATCAGGATGTATGTTCCTTTAGCATAAAAATGCTTTTGAGACCAGGCTTAGAGTGTTCAAAATAGCTACAAACATAGTTATTTTCATACTTTGGCATTTGTTATAACAAACCCTTTTTATGTTTTACATTGGTAACTATTGAAGTTAGACTTTAGTTTACATTAAGTGGAGCAGCTATTAAGTGATTACTTTGGAGAAATACATAGTGTGGATTACGTTAAGAGGTAACTTCAACAAAAAAAAAGGAGTGTCTAAAGTAGGGGTTCATATAAGAGGGTGTTTTGGATTGCTTATATTAGATCAGAGTAGAATAGTTAGAGTTATTTGCACATGAACATCAACTTATGATGTGAGTTGGATTTCACTAACACAATCAACTAATTAACTTTGATTTATTGCAACTGATTTAATTTTACAAAAGTATCTAACTTAACTATATATTTTTACAATAAATGAAGTTTTTTTTTGGTAATGCTGATATGCGCACGGGATATGCCTTTATTGCTTTATGCAATGTTCAAATTGTTTTACATACTTCATACTTTGTTATATAAGCTGAAATCACTAATTGTAGATTTCACAAACCTGAATGCAGAATTTTATGAATGCTTAAAAACCTGAATGCAACATTTTATGAAAGTGCTTATAGGGTTGTTTGAAGCCGGTGGTACGAAATTATAATACCACACTTAGTAATATTCCGTGCATCTTATCTAAATATATTAACATTACAAACATGTAAACAAATAGTCAGGTAATTGTTTTGTAAATTCGATATATGCATGTTATTGTCATTGGTTCATAGGAACTGATTTTCACCATGGTGAGCTCGATGTTGGTTACGGTCACGAAATGGCCAAGATTACATGATAGGAAAGAACTCATTGGGTGCATAATGGGGTGAGTCCGGTTGCTTGAAAATGGAAAGAAACATTGCATATAAGGCAGGTAAATGTAGTATTTCAATGGAAGCTTCATACCAAACCAAGATTGGTCAGAAGTGGCTTGCGACGAGTAAAACACCTGCCTTGAAGCCACAACCTCCTGTTGTATTTTATGAGTATTATGGCTACTAATCCACTCGGTGATGTTGTCCGTTGGAAGGTGCATCTTGCTGTGACGATCACTACAATTGTTGCCTACATAATTACCCCGTGTGCAATATGCACCGTGGTACGTGCTCAAAGGCAAAAAGTTGCGGATATTATGATCTTGAGTCCTTTTAAAGGTTGCCTCGTGAAATACACGATTGAAACATTGTAATTTGAAATGATGCTTATGTTTATTAGATTCTTGATTTGTAAATATTGCATTGAATAATATATAAATGATACTTTATTCTGCTATTTAGTTATATTTATTGGAGTAACAAATTTTATCATCATGTTTAAATCTGATGATAATTTCATATAATGTTGGTTGGTGATAAACATCAAGTTAGTTGCACAAATAGTAGTAATAGAATGGTTAAACATGTTTTATCCATATTATTATGAAAATTTGATGACATCATCATAAAAATATTTATTTACGTCCACTTATTATTATCCATATTATTATGAAGCGAACCCGCCCATCGGGTGGGTTATGAAGCTAGTTTACTTATAAAGAATATTTTATCAAAAATATATATATACATAATAAATCATAAAGACCAGTATATTATGTATAATGAGATAATTGATTCGTAGTTTGTAATGAATCTAATATATAAATATAAGAATCATTTTTAGTCTTTACCCTAAATATTATAAGATTAATTTGTGTTTTCTTTCGAAGGTCAGATAAAGTCATGACAATATGACCCCAACTAGGGATGGTGTAGAAAAACACGATATCACATACATAAACACTTTCTATTGAATCTCAATTCAAATATAGAAAATTTATTTAAGTTAAATAATAACAAACCCAAATCAAACATTGCTATTAAGGTATGAATCAATCACCTAATTAATTATTGTTCTATTACAAAGTGAATAAACAAGAAGATCACATTAGATCAAAACACTGTTTGTGTGTAACACCCCCAAAATTTAGTTCAGCGGAAGACAAAACTAGCATTTTTATAATAATTGTAATGTAAGATGCATGAAAACATATCACCTGTAAGGCCATCGGTACACAAGGGTCGGGCCAAGAGTACTGAATACGAAAATTATTAAACAAACCCAAACTTAACTAATCTTGTATCTAATACAAATGAATTTAATTTATACCAAATCTTGAATCATAGTAGCTATTATACATAGTGAAAACCGAGGAAATTCATGTTTTTCTACATTATAAAGGTTGGTAAGATATCCACCTTTTGAACATGGCTAAGCATTCTTCAGGCTATTTCGTAGGGGCTGTGTGCCCAGCACCCTGCAACAAGATACATCTACATCAGTCAACAGCATTATACCACCAAAGACAATGAAAAGCAGCCTATGGGTCAGAGGTTGCTTACAAATCAAAATATAGAACTACATTGGGCTGCTATTCAAGCAAAGCTATGTGATAATTACACATCGTATTTACTAAAGATCGGACATGTTTTTTGACACAAACATTGGCTCAATTGGATTAGCAAACTGATCAAGGATATATGTCAGATGCTGTACTCAACTCATATTTTCTAATAAAAAATAAAAACATATATAAACGATGCGTGAAAAATAACACCGAGATTCCTTACCTTCAGAGTAGCATAGGTCATCTTGTTGGAATAACTCTCCGTGTACCTGTCCAAAAACAACAATCAACCCAACTTCAAGACATAAATTAAGATGATACGGAAACAACAAATGTACATTACCCTGCAATTTGACCATGAAGCTTCCATGATCGCCATTGATCAGTGACAGAATAGTTGAGCTCTTTTACCCATGCTTCAGTTGAGTGGTGGGGAAAGAGCATATCATGATCACCGCTGTGTCAATTTATATGTATTCAGTGGCAAGAAAGAACCTTTTCTCAATAGATAAAGTCATGAGGCATGTTTCAACATTAAGAGAACCTGTATATGAGAGAGTGGTAAACCGTATTGCTGAGGTTTAGATGATAGGGTCTAACATCATACATTGTCCTGGTGAAATTTATATCCGCACATCGTATCCATTCTCCTATGCTTCCCTGTGTTTTTTTAGCATGTTATGAATATACAGGAATATTCTGTTTCACAAAGTAGTAATCTAACTATCTTATAAAGCATTTAGGCATACTAAATATAGAGATACTTAAAATTAAGCATTACATATTTTAAAGCTAAAAGTACAAGTAATATCAACGCAATTAGACATTTAATACATTAAAATCAATACAATTAGACATTTACAAGTTTTGTAGCTGCATGTACAAGCCACTTTCGGCCATTAATGGCCTAAAAATTAATGCAAACCTTAAAATTCAACATTACACCATTTAATGCTAAAGGTACAAGTAATATCAACACAATTATACATTTAATGTCTTAAAATACAGCATTACAGCATTTAATTAAAACATAACTAATACTCCTATTAAAACATCTCATTGCTTAAAAATACAATGAGTTATTCACATTGTACAACCAGTTAAAAGCATAGCTATCAAATTAAATACAACCAATTAAAACACCCCTTACTATAAAGTACAATAAAATTTTCACAATGTACAATCTAAACATCTATAACATAATCCAAAATATAAAATAATTAAATACACTAATTAATGTTATTTTTAAAATACCCCTAAAATGAAAAGTACATGTTATTATACATATTGAACAAACTAATGAAACACACAAAAGTTTATACAATCTAACAAGTTTTTCGTTTTTGAAGAATACAATCTAACAAGTTGATGGTACATATAGTTTTGAAAACCAGACCGGACCACGGGTTCAACCGGGAACCGGTGTCGCCACTGGTTCAGCTAGCCAATAAAAGCCATCCGAAATGAACCAAAAAGGACCCGTTGGAACCGATACAAACTTGTGAGCCATGCCTCATCGGGATCTATTTATTCGGTTAATTGTCACAGGGTACCTGCTGCTGCAACACGCGGGTACCCTACTAGTATGTATATTATATATAGTCAGTATATGGAAAAATTAGCTTTAGCTTAGTAATGATAGCAGATTCTCATAAAAAGACTAGCACTCGGATTAGGAATATTATAAACGGCATTCGTAGGTCGATACACAAGGATTAGGACTTTAATATTCTATGCATCTTTTCGTGTATTCATACGATATTCTTTTTCAATAATAAGAAGATAATCATTTGGGGAATTGTAGGTTTCTTTTTCGACTTTCCTGGTCTTGTTTATTAGTCAATGTATTGCAACTTTATTTTGTCGAGTTAAGGCTTGGTTTGTGGGAGTTTTTTCAAAATTTGTAGCATGTGTCACAGAACAATGCTACGATTCTATCCACTAGAGTTATATAGAAATACCGTACCTCTCGGATATGAAGAGCTTTTCTAACACTGGCATCATCAGCCCAGTAATGAGCCAGATCCTTTACATCAATCTGCACCAATAAAAACCATTTTCTAAAGTGTTTAAGTATGCTCAGTATGGAATTACATAAAATTTAGATGTGAAAAATACATTGATATAGGTTTTTGAGCAACAGATTAGATGCTTACTTCACATGCGGAAACAGGACGACCACCAGCTTTATACTGCTTCTCGGTGGGCTGTTTGATTTGCAGACGAGGATCACCACAATATGGTTCCAAAACATCGTCCATTTGAATCCCATCAATACACTACAAAAAGTCATTCACTTGCTTTATTTTTCCCTTATCTCCACTTTTTTCCGTCAAGGTGATTTATTTTAGAATTGATGAAAGAGGCAAGTTAGTAAAGAACCTCTAGATACAACTCCATATTTTGCACACATCCTACATTGTTCGGGTTTATATAGTCTTGTCGATACTCTCCACCACAGCTATGCAGCAATGACTATTATCATTGGAAATTAGGAATATTATTTGGTAAAACAGTAGGCAATTATGAAATAAATGTCATTGGAGCAGAAGAAACTTTATAAAGTTCATCTGAAATAAGTCCTATTCCATTAGAAAATCGAATTTGGTAATTAACTTCTTCCGGAAAAGTCGTAGGGTTGCCAAGTACATATCCCTGTTACAAAAAATTCACCCTTTAAGTTAGCACATTTATTAATTGCTCCGTTTTAAGTTTATTGTGATTTTTCATTTAACAGATGATATAACATTGGAAGAACCCATGACTCATATGCCAGTTGAAGTTTATGAAATCTCCTAACCTCCCTTTGTCAGTATAACAAAATGTTTATGAGCTTGATTAACTTCCTATGACTATAGCTAATCTTCAACAATAGAAACTTAGTGAAGACATTTATGTAAAAGTTGAACGATACCAGCGAGTTAAGTGCTTTGTCACCCATTTTATACTATTCTCATCGCATGGATAGAAAACTAGCAATAAGGAAACGATATTGGCCTCTAAATTAATGTAAGGCTCAATTTCAGCTCCATTTGCTGCACGATGAAACATACAATTCAATGTTGTATACTATTATGGTTATAATTATAAGCAACTACATTTTGATGCTAGAATTTGGAAATATGAACTAAAGTTAACAAACAATCTTTGCAATCCAAAAAGGGCTAGCGGCGCAGCTTGTTGCTCATTTGCCTTCAATCAAAAAGAAAAAGAAATATAATGTTACCATCTGATATTAGCTGTGTGATAATTGGGACAGGGTTGCCAGAGTATGAGTCTCCTCCAACATAAAACTTGTTGGGAATGAACTGCGGATGATTTCCTAACCACTGAAAAAGACTGCGGTTATTATAATAAACAACACTTGAAAGAATGGAACATACAATAGAAGGGTTGAGTTTATGTCCATAAATCGATATTTACCTTAATCATAAATTCATAAGCTTGGTCACTTGATTGGACGTCAGTAGTATGCGAGGCATGTGTGGTTTTTGCATATGAGAACCCAGTACCAACAGGAAAATCTAGAAAAATTATGTTTGCTGTCTGTATTTCAGCAAAAGAAAAAAACCAAACTGTCAATTAGGCATACATTTAATTTTTTACGCATGCCCATCATTGCTCATGATACTTTTATACTCCCTCCGTCCCATATTAATTGTCCACTATAGAATCTTTGAATGTCCCAAATTAAGTGTCCACTTGTACCTTTCAACCAATAAGATGAGACTAGTGGTAAAAATAATATTTGACTGGAGGAGAGTTTAGTTAGTGGAATCTCCTAAAACTTTGTGCATTATGAAAGTGGACACATAATGTGGGACGGAGGGAGTACAATAATACACATTTCACCATTTTCTACATATGCATGGTAGCTCTGTTTATATATGTTAAGTTTTAGCGGCTGATATGAAATAATAGGATATCAAAATAGTTTTTGTGGAAGAAATCTCCCTTAGATATACCAGGTGTTGCTTCTATTGTCTTTTGTTTTGTATCAGCACTTTTAGAAGTAAATAAAAGTGATAGGCACATGATCATGTCATCATATTACACCAACAATATAAATCATAGTTGCATACTGTATGATTATTGGTGTTCCAACAACTAAGCTCAATTATCAATATGTAAATACTATGCTCATGTGTAGGGACGGAACCAGGGGTCCGCGGGTGCCTGAGACCCATATGTATTTTTTCGATATACTGTTAATTTAAAAAAAACATCAATTTTTCTAAAATGCACCCGGTCTACCGAAATGTATTTCTATATTATGGTCCCAAAAAATTTGTACACATACACACACATAGAGAGAGAGAGAGAGAGAGAGAGAGAGAGAGAGAGAGAGAGAGAGAGAGAGAGAGAGAGAGAGAGAGAGAGAGAGAGAGACCTTGGTCCATGAATGTGGTTTGGGTATCAAGGAGGGCAAGCTTCCATTGTAGGGCATAGCTTTAAACTGTATATGACCTGTTATGACAAAAGGGTACAGTAGATTAAAGTATCATGAAATTCATTGTCATCGTCTTTTATTTATTCTAAACCAACCAACAACCCCGCAAACACCTCAACCACACATTTACACTTTAGTGTTTTGATCTTTCATACATTTAAGAGAAACAAAGGGTTAAACTAAATTACAAAATAATAATTACCAATCTCATAGAGGATGCCAGAGATAGAAGAACAACCAGGACCACCAGTAATCCAAAGCATGAGAGGATCTTGGTCAGGATTCGACCCCGACTCTATGAAGTAGTAAAACAACTGAACATCCTCACTCTCACCCACACCAACATATCTACATATGCATGCACGATCACATCTAAGTTTGTTGAAAGGAAATTACATACATGTAGGCATGTAGCTAAATAAATAAAAAAGGCTAGAAATATATCGACACTAAAATAAACTATTGACTAAACATGAAACTCCTAAGGTACTAAGCTAGACAACATAAAAATCACAAGAGTAGAATACACGAAACCAGTTTCGAGATTAAAAGGAAGAGGTCCTTGAAAACCAGGAAGATACTCTACTTTGCCCATAGATGTTGACTTTGCTGCATGAAAATCGAAAATCAATAGGACGATGATGACGAGAAAACGTTGCATGATGTTGGGTAAGTCTTATCTTGAATTGTACTGTAGTTAAATGGTTATGTGTGATGGACATATGTAGAAATCTTAGATTGAATGAATGTACAAGAAAATTGTTCTCTGTATATTCAAACGAGGGTCAAACTAGATGCCACTTGGAGTGGTCCGTTTACACATGGAAATTAATTAGGTGCAATGATGAACTCACGTGATTGACATTTCTTGTGAACTTTTTGTTGCAAACAAATTTTCTAGATACTAAGAGCGGTGGGTACGGTCATGTAATTCTCCTCGTGCCGTTCTCAAAAAGTGATGTCACGTCTACAAAACATAGAACGACACAAGAAAACTTTTAGCACCACATTCTGTGACATTACAGTTGGCACCAGAAAATCTGGTACCATTCTCCATTTTTTTTTCATTTACATAAAACAATACTAATAACTAAAATAAACTTCATTAAATTAAAAAACACACAAACATTACATTAATTCAAAAAAAAAGTTAATTAAAAATGAAAACCTAGTACATAAACATAGAAATAAAAACCTAATCCTCGTTGTTAGGATACTTTGCCCGGATTCGTGCTTGTTGGGCTTTCACGACCGTCGCGTTGACCGGATCCATCTTACTTCTTTCCATTTGTAGCACTTGAATCTCCTCGACAATCCTTTGAGATTCATATAAAGTAACTCTCACGAGTGACTCTCGTTCGGTAACATCCAGCCTTCCTTGCACTCAAACTCGATTTTGTTGTTGCATCATTTCTTGAATCATTGCCGGGTTTGAACCGGAACTAGCGGTCGAGTTTGACGAACGTTGACTATTAGAAATTCGGTGCATGTCGTCAGGCCTTGGCAACGCGTCTGGTCCAAAATGCTCGGGTTCCTCCTCCGTAATCCTAAGACGATTTCGCCTTGCTAATATCGATTCGGGATTTTTTCACTTGTGCTTGTCTTTTAAAAAGGACCAAGAGTTCATATGTTTAAATTATGTACCTGATATTTGTTTATATAAAAAATGCACCCTCGTCATAAAATCTTGATCATTCTCTCCACTCATAACGCTTGTTTCATTCACTATCGAATTCCACTTGGCTACCTCTTTGTTCATTGGAGTCCATTTTCTCGTCAACATGTCCTTGGTACGAATAGTCCAAATTGTATACGTCAAGAACTCTATACCAAAATGATTCTTTTGATTGACCCGCACCTCTTTTTGGATCCTCGGATCTTTGAATGTAACACTCTGCCAAAAGCAACTCCTCATCTTGGTTCCACACGTCACGAGCTCGAGTACCACCTTGTGTTTCGGTGGTTTCTTCGTCTTCGTCTTCCCCTTCCCCTTCATCATCGTCTTCGTCTTCGTCTTCTTCGATGTGAAGGTCGGGATCACCTCGTCTTCATCTTCGTCTTCATCTTTGCCTTCATCTCCGTCTTTGTCTCGTAGATGATAGGATGCATGGTCGGAATTTGGTTGCGAAGCGGTGCCTTGGTTTTGTTGTTGATGCTGTTGAGTAAGTTGTTGATATTGTTGCATTTTCCATTGACTAAATAGCATTTGTTCTTCGGGATTCATGTATGGGTTTTTTGGGAAAGTAGGAAAGTAAGGCGATTTATTGTATGGATTCGAAGACGAGCCCGGATTTGAAGATGCCCCCGTCATTTGGTTCGACGGGTCATTGAGCATGCTGTTAATCAATGGTGTTAGTGTATATGATTTGTTAGTGTATTTATATGTAATTTTGGGTGTTAAAATTTTTATTATTTATTATTTTTTTTTGCCAAAATCCACTCTAGACACATACATGACCGTTGCCCAACGTCCGTTTGATTCCAATTAATTCAAATATAACAGTCGAAAAAAATGGCACGGCGTGGTTGGGTTGGCGCGAGCTCGAATGGCACCAAGTATGGTACAGTGCGCCATTCTATTGTTGGGTTTGGATGAATGGCACGAGCTTACCAGCCAATTGTACCCCAAGCTCTAAGGTAAAAGTCATTCTACTTATAATGTCTTATTAGTCACTCTAAACTGATGAAAAACTCGTATGCATAAAATACTTGAACCGTTTATTCATTATGCATAATATTTATTGATAAATAAAGAATATTTTATCAAAAATATACATATGCATAATGAATCATAAAGACCGGTATATTATGCATAATGAGATATATGATTCGTAGTTTGTAATGAATATAATACACAAGTATATGAATCATTTTTAGTCTTTACCCTAGATATTATAAGTGTAATTTGTGTTTCCTTTCGAAGTTCAGATAAAGTCATGACAATATGACCCAACTAGAGATGGTGTTGAAAAACACGATATCACATGCATAAACACTTTCTATTGAATCTCAATTCAACTATAGAAAAACTTATCTAAATTAGATAATACCAAACCCAAATCCAACACTGCTATTAAGGTATGAATCAATCACCTAATTAATTATTGTTCTATTACAACTTAAGTGAATCAACAACAAGATTACATAAGATAAAAAATACTCTGTGTGTTACTCTTTCTGTGTGTGTGATACCCTCAAAATTTGGTTCTGCAGAAGACAAAACTAGCATTGGGGTGCTACTAATTGGTACACAACACAAGCATAAGAAAACGGAATAGCATCATCCGTTTTAAATAAAACATTTCAAAATCCAAACTTAAAGGTTTACATTTATTCAAAAGTACTGAAATAAGACCCAAAGAAAAGATAAACAAAGGTCCCAAATATTTTTTCAGAGTCAAACGATCCTGTTGATGCAAATAATGTTTAAAAACATTATTCCCATCTTTCTATATCTCTTTGTTTTGATGATAACAAAATGTGAAAACATCTTAAGTCAAAATTAATGTAAACAAGTTTTTAGTCGATATATCCGATTTCTACGTTAATCACTCTATGTATGAACAAACAAATTTACAACTTGACAAATGATCAAAGAAGTGAATTTGTGTTTTGAACTTCACATTTTTAGCTTAACAAAACTTTCTTTTTAAAAATATATTTTACAAATTATTTTTGAAATATAAGGAAATGTTTTAATTGGGAAATTCATTTAAAAAATCCCCAACAGCTATATTTTACCCAAACCAGCTCCAAACTCCCCTAAATAAAATTTCACCACTAAAAACAAAATCTGGAGCGTGTTTGTCTGGCACGGTACCATGGTACCACTAAATTTAGTGGTACTGTGTGTCAATTAGTGGTGTCGTCCCCTTAAAACGGTCAGATTTTCAGTTCCTATAAATACCACTTCATTTTTCAGAATTTAGTTATCCTTTCACACACTTAACTTTTTGTGGTTATATCCTCAATCACCTAAACTCTCATTTGATCATGCATTAGTTAGTTTTCTTTTGTTTAAAGAGTGATTCTTTCATCAAACCAAGAATCATCTACATACCTCTACTAGTCAAGAGAAGAACACAAAGTATCAAGAAGATACAAGGTGTTGGTGTCATAGAGTCGTGCACTTGCATTACTAGTTGTCTACTTGATTGTATCTTGATATACATCAAGTGTATTAGTGTTTCTTAGTCATTGTGTTGATCATCGTGATCTTGTTGAGATCTTGGGGATCTCTTGAGTGTCGAGTGATATAGTATTGATTAAGTGGATCAAGAGTAAATTGTGAGGATCGTGTGGATCTTGTAAAGAGTGTTTAGATTGTGTGAGGATCATGTTGATCGTGTGATTAGTAAGGATCGTGTAGATCGTGTGAGAAGTTAGGATCGTATGGATCGTGGTAGATTGGTACTAGCTAAGCTTAGTACTCGACATCTAGCTTAGTGTCGGTAAATAACGTAAGCGACATTGTATGGTTTTTTTCCGTTTGAAAGGAGTCTTGTTGATATAGTGCATAGAACTCTCGAGTCGGATACTCGAGGAATGGAGTAGGGCGAAGAAGAGCTTTGTGACCGAACCACTATAAATCTCGTTGTCTTGGTTTGATATTTCCATCTCTTTTCTTTATTTACTTATTAAATATTTGTGTTAATACAGTGTTGCATTCATATTGGTGTTGATTGATTTCATCGACAATCGAATCTAAGTTTTTCATAAAGAAATTTTTATAACTAAAGAAAACAAGTCGGTAAACTATTCAACCCCCCTTCTAGTTTCCCACAATTGGTATCAAATACAGGTTAGGCAAGATTTTAAAGTAAACTGTGTTTTCAAACTTGAATCGATCAATGGATTTCGAAAAATATCAAGGACAATCTATGCAAAGACCACCACTTTTTGAAACCGATTGTTTTATTTATTGGAAAACAAGATTCGAAACGTATGTGAAATCAAAAGACATTGATCTTTGGCATGTTATTACTGATGGTGACTTTAAACCTATTGAAAAAGATCCAATTACTAAAAAGGATCATACTGTTCCATGTGATCAACAAAGTGATAATCTTAAAGAAAATTAGCCAAAAATGATGAGGCTAAAATGGTAATTGGTATGTGCTTAAACACATACCTTTTATTTACCAAAACCCGACCAAAAAGACCAAAAACCCGACCATAATTGCCAAATATATATGTTTTTGTGTTTTTAAACATGCAGGTAAGAAAATATGAGAAAACGACAAAAACCGAGCCAAAATCATTAAAAATCGAGCACGAGAAATGGAAAGAGTCAAAAGCCGAAGCCGGGGAAGCCAAATAGTCAAAGTTCACTCAAATGATCCTTAAAGTTTTAAGACGTGACAAATGAAGCCCTTGAAAGATAATTTGAATAAATTCACAAGAATGGTCCCTGAACTCTCAAGACTTGTCAATTTTGGTCCCTGAAGATAATTTGAAGAATTGACAACTCAGGTCCTCCAAGAATTCAAGAATGTTAAAAACAGCCCTTGTATAATAATTATGAGAATTGGCAGAAGAGGTCCTTTGGAAATTCAGATTTTACACAAATGGTCCCTTTAATTTACTAAACCTTAAAACCTATTAAAACATATAACCCAATATNGCCCTTTTTACCCCTTTACTGTTTATCATTTCACATTCATCACCCCAAAATTACCTCGTACCAAGACAAAAGAACCTCGTATTCTCTGGAAACGTCTGCCAACGTGACAGAATCTATCACATCTTTGCCAACGTGGCCTGACTGAGCAATCCAATTGGATGGAAGCAACTAGAAATCATTCCAAGGACCTAGAATCAAGATAAGGTTATCAATGGCGGTGGGATTTCATCCAGGAGCTTCCAAAGTATCTAGAAAGACCTCAACCGCCTCTCATTGGCCTATAAATAGGATCCTCATTCATGGTTGTAACTCGTGTAGGTTTAGGTGTAGTGTAGTGGTAGTTTAGGAGTAGTTTAGGTGTAGGATCATAGGTTAAAATTAATGTTTAAATTCTATTTTGATGTAATGCAGTAGTGTTTTCTTAGTGTAATTTGTTCTCAGTATTAATAAAAAGCCCTCTTTTGTTTTAAATTGTTCTTATATCCGTTTTAGCTAAATTGCATACTAAGTTTATTTTGGTTTAAAAGTTCTTAAAGTTCCTTTATTTCAGCTTTAATAAGTAAGTCTAGCATTATAAAAAGGTAAATTTGGCTTTTATATTAGTTCACTATTAAAAAAAAATAGTAGTACGGGGTACATAAGCTTTAACAAGCTCATACTCCCCTCTGATAAGCTCACTAAAGCTATTTCATAGTTTTTGTGAGTTCTATCTCGAAGTTCCATAGATCACAGTTCCTTTTCCATAGTTCCTTTTCCATAGCCACCATCATGTAAGTTTTCCTTTTTATTTTTGCATTTACTATCTTGATTTGCTTAGTTTATGTTTTATAGCTTATTCCTGCATTAGTATAGCTCATAGTAGTTGTTTAAATGATCACTGTGTGTTCTTACTTGGTCTAGTGTCAAATTTGCATCTTACTGTCTAAGTCTAGTCATAACTGCTCATTTGTGTTTTGAAGGTTCTTTGCCTAATTTAGCTGTCCAAATAGCTTCTAATTTAGATAAGTAATTCAGTGAGGTCATAGAGTTGGTAGATTAAGGGTTAATTCTGCATAAGTTAGTAGGAATATGTAGTTAAGGGGTGTTTGGATTAGGTTAGTCTACTATGGTTCAGTGGGTTACTAGTTGTAATATTAGTGCAGTCAGGTCTCATTAGGCTTATACAAGTTAGTCTAACCATAAAATCAGTAGGTAATGTAGAGAAAAGTCAAATCTTGCTCTTAACCACAAACCAGTTAACTGTAGTACATTTTAGCTGCTATAATCTTAGAAATTGGTTAGAAATAGTGGTACTTAGCTTAAATAGGTCTAAAATCAGTTTATTATTACTTGTAGAATAAGATTTGATCAGGAGTAACTCACATTAGTCAAACTTAGTTTTCACACAAAAGTCAGAGTTGGCAAAACAGGTTCATAGGCATCTGTTCTAGGGCTAGTTTAGGGTTCAACTAGTGCAGTAAGTTTAGGGCTATTTGCATTTTTGTGTTTTCTCCTGGGTGGTCTAGCTTTTGCCCCCTTAATCTGCCAAAAATTGGCTTATTAGAGTGCTTATTTATAAGCTAGAAGTAGGGTGTTTGGCCTAGGCTTATTTAAGCTTTTTGGGTTTAATTAAGTTTTTTAGGTATATTACTCCTTCCCTAAGCTTTTGGTGCAATTTGGTGTAGAAGTGCTTATTTTAAACTGTTTATTAGCCCAAATTAGCTTATTAGGGTTTAAAATTTAGTAATCTTATTTTTCCTAGGTTATTTATAATATTTTAGATTTTCAATAAAAATTTCATAATTTTCCTAAGTCATTTAGTATTTTTCTTAATTAAAATAGTTTTTAAGTACTTTTAAATCCTTTTTAATTAATATAAATTTACAAAATATATATATATATATATATATATATATATATATATATATATATATATATATATATATATATATATATATATATATATATATATATATATATTTCAGTTTTATAATATTTTAGATTTTTCAAAATTAATTTTTCATTTTTCTTAATTATTTGCATTTTTAATATATTCTAATATTTAAAATAGTTTTTAATTAATTTTTATTAAATAAAGAGTTAATAATAATTTTAATTTTCCTAAAAGTTTGAATTTACATTTAGGCCCTTTAGGAATTTAGTTTTAACATTTAGGACTTAAGTTTCCCGTAGTTGCCTTAGAAATCCCGAGATTAGCTCAGGAATTTAGCGTTTCAATTTTCCGTTTGCGTTTAGGACTTATTTGTGCACTTTTACGTGTTTCTAGTTGCATTTATATTTCTCGTAGTGTAATTTTAGCTTAGGGTTCCCCGTAAACCCCCTTCACATTCACATCACGACTCACGATCACGAACTCACGAACTCCATTCAGCCTTCGTTGGGAAATACGTCCCGGGGATACATATTTACCCGTGCTATCCTCGGAGATATATCTATATATATACTATATATAATATATCAAATCAATTAAATGGCGCCGCTGCCGGGGAAGGCTTGAAACGAGTACGTCGATTCCGTTCGTTGTTTTTGTGATTTGAAGATCCTTCCTCGGATGTTACTTATTTTCATTATATTATAAAAACACAATAATAGAATAAATAAAAACACTTGTAGAAAGTGTTTTTCATATAAAACCTACAAAAATAAAATAAACATCCTCACTTTCTTTGAAAGTGATGTAAACCGTGCCTAATAAACAACAAAAGAAATCGTGAAATTAGTCGCTACTTGGATTACTTTGAGATTACAACGGAATAAACGGGGTTTGAGGGAAGTCTTGACATTAAATTGCAGACTGAGTGAGGCGGGTTTTCAAGCATCTACGGAACACCTTTGCCTCTCTGCCCCGCCGCGCGTAATTTCAAGGGAAACGGTTACGGTTAACGTAGCGCTTACCAAAAATAAAATAAAATTATTTTTGTTGTTGTCTTTGTTTTGTTTTAATACTTTAAAAACCAAAAAAAAAAAAAAAAAAAAAAAAAAAAAAAAAAAAAAAAAAAAAAAAAAAAAACCTCCAAGTTGGTTTTGATTTTGTTCTTCCTTTTCTTTTTTGTTTACGAAAACCCAAAAACAATCTTCTTATCCTCTTTCTTTAATCCTCTAAAACCGTTTAATTTATCTATTTCTTCCTCTTATGTTTAATTCTTATGGCATCTCTCGACTTTTATCATTGCTTTCATTGTAAAAGTTCGGTAGGTAACGACTATCGTTGTTACAAGTGTATGTGTAAGAGGTGTGGGAATACTAGTCGAGACGGATATTGTTATTGGTGCGAATTATCCGCTAAAAAGTCTCTCAATGATTCTCAAAGTTCTTCCGACTACCCTTCACAGCCCGAGGTACGTGTTGTTAATGACAAGCCCATAGTTGTTCCTAAACCGTCAAGATTTGATCCAAACCTTTCACGATTTACGGTTAAAAGTTTGTCAAGCAAACGTACTGAGCTTAAAACGGTGACTAAAAGCAACGACTTGCCTAATCTTTACATTTATCAAGAACAAGAACCGGGGACCATAACGGAAGTGGTGGAAATTCCTAGCTCTCAGAGCACACTACTTTTCCCACCTCCGGATTCTTCAAGATATTCTTCGAGACTTGATAGTCATTTGGATTATCGTATTGATTCTTCTTCGAGTGGCAATCCCACTCCATCCTTAGATCCTCTCTTTTCCGATACTTCCCATCCTTCTTACCCATCGGTTGAGAGAAGTGATGTATTTTTAGATGAGATCGAGGCTTGTCTTGCTAATAATAATTCCGATTCGACGCGGTTGACGATACTAATTTTGATCCGAAGGGAGATATTTGTTTCCTTGAAGAATTGTTGAATGAAGAACCGTTATCTTCCCTCCTATCAAAGAGCAATGAAGTAATTATTGAGTCCCTTGATGATCATGATGAGATGTTTTCCGACTCTAACGATGATTGTACTTCTTTATCTTGTGGAGATATCGATTACATTGAGGAGTTACCTTCTAAGCTCGTCAGCTCAGAGGAAGAAGAGATTGATCCTGCACTTCGTGAACGATTATCAAATCTTTATTCTCTCATTTCTCAAATTGAAGCATTAAATGATCAACCGACTTCCTCTCCTATCCCCGTTAAGGATAATGATTATGATCTGACTGAGTATGAGGTTTTCCGTTTTGATATCGATCATATTGGAGAGAAGAGTAGTGGCAGTACCACTTCTCCTCCTGATCTTTCTCTCCCCGAATATGAATCGTTTATCTTTGAGGAGTTCGCCGGTGAACTCACTCACATCGATCCTCGTCCACCAAGAATCGAAGAAGTCTTAGAGTTAAATTATCTCTCATCCATCAATGATTCATCTTCCTCTGATTTTATCGTTGTTGATACTTTTATATCTTTCTCCTCCGAGGATAAGATTTTCAAACCTGGTATATTACCTTATAAGGACTCTGAAGGGCTCCAGTCCGACGTCTTTCCTTCTTAGGATGCTGATTATGGAAAAATTTTAGAAGAAAGCTTGAAGAAGGATGATTTTAAGAATAATGAGAAAGTTGAGCTTACTTTGGAGGAACTCTTTGATTTTGACCTCGCAATCGTCATTATGATCTTTCTTGCTTATCTTACATATTCTACTGCTTCTCCCATCCGCCACTCCCTCGGGAGTGAGGATGTTGTCTTTGATCCCGGCATCTACGACGATCATGCCGTGTGTCCGTTGCTCCCCCAAGGATAATTAAATTCGGGGCGAGTCTAAGCTATGCGACTCGATAAAAAACAAGCGCTTCGTGGGAGGCACCCCATGCTTATCCTTTTTATCCTCTGTCTTTTCTTTTACTAATAAATAACCATGAGAAGGGTTCCCTCTTCCATTTTCTTGTGTTTTCTTTGTGCTTGTGTTTTATGTCCAGATAGCCCGAAAATGAAGACTCTCGTGCTCGTCATGGTTGTCCGTTCTCCACTCGAGTCTCATTTTTCGATACTTCTCATATCCTAATCGTTTCGTTTAACATTTATCTATTTGGCATACCTAATAAACGACCTTAGATTTACGTAGTTTACCCTTACCTTCGAAACATTGAGGACAATGTTTCACTTTAGTCTGGGGGAGTGAATCTTCCGATTCGATTTTTACCTTGCATTTTGCCGAGTACTCACGCAACCCCGTTTTTCCGAAAAATTTGAAAATTTTTGATGAAAAAGCACAAAAAAAAAATTGAACAAATTTACAAAAATATAATAAGTTTTGACATAATGTTGACTTTTCCGCTGGTAAGAGTAGGAATAAAATTTTGACTTGATCAGGTGTGTTGAGCCCTAGCTTGTTCCCTTAACCATCTATAATCCATAAGCTCGTGCTAGTCTCTTACACAAGGAGCTAGAAAACGCAAATTCTTATCCAAGAGTTTGCAAGTTCCCGTAATTGACTTTATATATGCGCGGCTTGATTATACGGCTAAGCATTCGCGGATCTTATTCTTTAAGATTTTAAATTTGCGAAGAACGAGATAGAGTTTACTTAGAAGCTAGATGCTAAACGTGGAGTAGTTGGATCTCTTTAGAGCTCATCAAAGCTACTTGTGGCCTTTCACTCCCATCAGCTTGTTTCACCCTTTATAATAGTAATCTAGGTTTAATTAAAGGTGCACGATTTTGGCGAAACTTAGTTTGTAGTTCTTGCCGGAAGAATCCTTGCTTATGGAAGTTCGGTACACATCAAGGTACTGCCAGCGTTACGGTGTAATAGACTATTGCATCTGGTCGGTTCGCTGCCGATGTTGTGATTGTTATAAAATCCGTAGGACTTGGGATTTGGCAAATAAAAAATGAATAATGTATAATAATAATCCAAATCCATAAAAGTTTTCTACATCTTGCCGGTTCGCAGCCGATGTTGTAGACTTCTAAAAAGGCGGAGGAAAAACCCAAGNAATTAAAGGTGCACGATTTTGGCGAAACTTAGTTTGTAGTTCTTGCCGGAAGAATCCTTGCTTATGGAAGTTCGGTACACATGAAGGTACTGCCAGCGTTACGGTGTAATAGACTATTGCATCTGGTCGGTTCGCTGCCGATGTTGTGATTGTTATAAAAGCCGTAGGACTTGGGATTTGGCAAATAAAAAATGAATAATGTATAATAATAATCCAAATCCATAAAAGTTTTCTACATCTTGCCGGTTCGCAGCCGATGTTGTAGACTTCTAAAAAGGCGGAGGAAAAACCCAAGGTCATAATAAGACTATTACATCTTGCCAGTTCGCAGCCGATGTTGTGACTGTTGTAAAAGACCAAGGGCAAATACGTTAATGTGCTTAATAATAAATAATAATGCCAAATCTTGACTCCGGGGGGTCCTAATAAAAGCTTTTGTCTCTGGACTCGTAGTTGAGTTGTTTCGGTCGCCAATAAAAGGGACACTCCCCAAAATCGTGTTAAATCAGAGACCTTGATGTGGACCTCATTTTTATGGGCAATGGTTCTCGAGGGAAGAATTAGAAACTACTTAGCGTCTAAATCCTAAGCCTTTATCGGACTAATAAATATAAAAACGAGGAAATGAAGAACTTCATTATCCTACCAAAAATAAAATAACTAGAGGAAAATAGGAATATGGGAATAAGAGGTAAATATAATCACAAGAAACTTCCATGGGTAGTGTTAGCATCTAACTTGTAAATAACCAATGATTTCATTTCTACGCTTGAGTTGTGAACTTGTGAAAAGTCAGGGACGATGAATTTTATCCGTATGGTCACTTCTCTTTGAGTCGTGTTCCTACTCCATGAGCCTAAAAGTTATCCCTAGGATAATGAAAGTCAACATACCGTCATCCGAATATATAGATAATGAATAAAAATAAAAATAAGTAGGATAATCAGGGCATTTTTGAGATTTAAAATTTAGTAGTCTCTTTCGAATATTTTGCTACTTTCAAAGTTAGTAAAAAGAGATGAGGAATTTTAGATTTCAAAAATGTGAGCTCATAACATTGCGTGAGGACATGGCAATATCTTAGTCTGTGGGATTTTGGTATGTGCTTAAACACATACCTTTTATTTACCAAAACCCGACCCAAAAGACAAAAAACCCGACCATAATTGCCAAATATATATGTTTTTATGTTTTTAAACATGCAGGTAAGAAAATATGAGAAAACGACAAAAACCGAGCCAAAATCATTAAAAAGCGAGCACGAGAAATGGAAAGAGTCAAAGGCCGAAGCCGGGGAAGCCAAATAGTCAAAGTTCGCTCAAATGATCCTTAAAGTTTGAAGACGTGACAAATGAAGCCCTTGAAAGATAATTTGAATAACTTCACAAGAATGGTCCTTGAACTCTCAAGACTTGTCAATTTTGGTCCCTGAATATAATTTGAAGAATTGACAACTCAGGTCCTCCAAGAATTCAAGAATGTTACAAACAGCCCTTGGATAATAATTATGAGAATTAGCAGAAGAGGTCCTTTGGAAATTCAGATTTTACACAAATGGTCCCTTTAATTCACTAAACCTTAAAGCCTATTAAAACATATAACCCAATATCACTTTTACTCTTTTAACCCAAAACCCAAAACAAGCACAAACCCATCNGCCCTTTTTACCCCTTTACTGTTTATCATTTCACATTCATCACCCCAAAATTACCTCGTACCAAGACAAAAGAACCTCGTATTCTCTGGAAACGTCTGCCAACGTGACAGAATCTATCACATCTTTGCCAACGTGGCCTGACTGAGCAATCCAATTGGATGGAAGCAACTAAAAATCATTCCAAGGACCTAGAATCAAGATAAGGTTATCAATGGCGGTGGGATTTCATCCAGGAGCTTCCAAAGTATCTAGAAAGACCTCAACCGCCTCTCATTGGCCTATAAATAGGATCCTCACTCATGGTTGTAACTCGTGTAGGTTTAGGTGTAGTGTAGTGGTAGTTTAGGAGTAGTTTAGGTGTAGGATCATAGGTTAAAATTAATGTTTAAATTCTATTTTGATGTAATGCAGTAGTGTTTTCTTAATGTAATTTGTTCTCAGTATTGATAAAAAGCCCTCTTTTGTTTTAAATTGTTCTTAAATCCATTTTAGCTAAATTGCATACTAAGTTTATTTTGGTTTAAAAGTTCTTAAATTTCATTTATTTGAGCTTTAATAAGTTAGTCTAGCTTTATAAAAAGGTAAATTTAGCTTTTATATTATTTCACTATAATAAATAAATAAATAAATAAATAGTAGTACGGGGTACATAAGCTTTAACAAGCTCATACTCCCCTCTGATAAGCTCATTAAAGCTACTTCATAGTTTTTGTAAGTTCTATCTCGAAGTTCCATAGTTCACAGTTCCTTTTCCATAGCCACCATCAAGTAAGTTTTCCTTTTTATTTCTGCATTTACTATCTTGATTTGCTTAGTTTATGTTTTATAGCTTATTCCTGCATTAGTATAGCTCATAGTAGTTGTTTGAATGATCACTGTGTGTTCTTACTTGGTCTAGTGTCAAATTTGCATCTTACTGCCTAAGTCTAGTCATAACTGCTCATTTGTGTTTTGAAGGTTCTTTGCCTAATTTAGCTGTCCAAATAGCTTCTAATTTAGATAAGTAATTCAGTGAGGTCATAGAGTTGGTATATTAAGGGTTAATTCTGCATAAGTTAGTAGGAATAGGTAGTTAAGGGGTGTTTGGATTAGGTTAGTCTACTGTGGTTCAGTGGGTTACTAGTTGTAATATTAGTGCAGTCAGGTTTCATTAGGCTTATACAAGTTAGTCTAACCATAAAATTAGTAGGTAATGTAGAGAAAAGTCAAATCTTTCTCTTAACCACAAACCAGTTAACTGTATTACATTTTAGCTGCTATAATCTTAGAAATTGGTTAGGAATCATGGTACTTAGCTTAAATAGGTTTAAAATAAGTTTAATATTACTTGTAGAATAAGATTTGATCAGTAGTAACTCACATTAGTCAAACTTAGTTTTGAGACGTTTCACACAAAAGTCAAAGTTGGCAAAACAGGTTCATAGGCATCTGTTCTAGGGCTAGTTTAGGGTTCAATTGGTGCAGTAACTTTAGGGCTTTTTGTGCAGTAAACCAGGGTTCAATTGGTGCAGTAGTTTAGGGTTCAATTTTTGTGTTTTCTCCTGGTTAGAAATCATTGGTTCCCCCTTAATCTGCCAAAAATTGTCTTATTAGAGTGCTTATTTATAAGCTAGAAGTAGGGTGTTTGGTCGTTTTGTTGTGCAATTTGCTTATTGATTATCTAGCTTACGGCCTAGGCTTATTTGAGATTTTTGAGTTTAATTAAGTTTGTTTAGGTATATTACACCTTCCCTAGGCTTTTGGTGCAATTTGGTGTACAAGTGCTTATTCTAAGTGCTTATTTCAAACTGCTTATTAGCCCAAATTAGCTTATTAGGGTTTAAAATTAGTAATCTTATTTTTCCTAGGTTATTTATAATATTTTAGATTTTCCATAAAAATTTCATAATTTTCCTAAGTCATTTAGTATTTTTCTTAATTAAAATAGTTTTTAAGTACTTTTAAATCCTTTTTAATTAATATAAATTTACAAAAAATCAAAAAAAATATTTTTTAGTTTTAAAATTAGTTTTATAATATTTTAGATTTTTCAAAATTAATTTTTCATTTTTCTTAATTATTTGCATTTTTAATATATTCTAATATTTAAAATAGTTTTTAATTAAATTTAATTAAATAAAGAGTTAATAATAATTTTAATTTTCCTAAAAGTTTGAATTTACATTTAGGCCCTTTAGAAATTTAGTATTCACATTTAGGACTTAAGTTTCCCGTAGTTGCCTTAGAAATCCCGAGATTAGCTCGGGAATTTTGCTTCAATTTCCCGTTTGCGTTTAGGACTTATTTGTGCACTTTTACGTGTTTCTATTTGCATTTATATTTCTCGTAGTGTAATTTTAGCTTAGGGTTCCCCATAAACCCCCTTCACATTCACTTCACGACTCACGATCACGAACTCACGAACTCCATTCAGCCTTCGTTGGGAAATACGACCCAAGGATACATATTTACCCGTGCTATCCTCGGAGATATATCTATATATATACTATATATAATATATCAGATCAGTAATTTATAATGCTTTGCCGAAAAAGGAGTTTGAAATAATTTTTATGTATAATACGGAAAAAGAAATTTGGAAAACTTTATTGGTCACTCATCAAGGTAATAATCAAGTCAAAGAGAACAAGATTGATCTTCTTGTTCAACAATATGAACAATTTTCTGTTCCTGAAGATGAAACCGTAGATAGGGCATTTGCTAGATTTAATACAATTATTGTTATTCTTAAAGCTCTTGATGAAGGTTACTCTAGTAAGAACTATGTTAGGAAGTTTCTTAGTGCTCAACATCCAAAGTGGAGTGAAAAGGTCACCGTCATTGAAGAATCAAAGAACTTGGCGACGTTATCACTTGATGAACTTATAGGAAACTTGAAAGTTCATATAATGATAATTAAGAATGATTCCGATATTTTCAAAGACAAAAGTGAGAAAATTAGATCTCTAGCATTGAATGCCAAGAAAGAATCTAGCGATGAGGAAAGCTCGTGTTCCGATAGTGAAGATGAAGAATATGCACTAGCGGTTAGAAACTTTAAGAAGTTCTTTAGAAGAAGAGGTAGATTTACTAGGCAACCTCGTGACGAAAAGAAGTCATTCTCTAAGTACCAAGATGATAAGAAAGGAAAGGGCGATAGGAATGCTTTAGATGTGGTGATCCTAATCATCTTATTGGAGAATGTCCTAAACCACCAAGATCAAACAACCAAAGAGCATTTGTAGGAGGTTCTTGGAGTGATATTGGTGAAGAAGAAGAGGAGAAGCCTAAAGACGAAACATGTCTCATGGCTCAAGCTTCTAACGAGGTACTTTCCGACACTTCTTACTATAGTGATGATAATCCGTCAATAGATGATAATATGCTATATGATGGATACAACAAATTATGTGAAGTAAATACTAAAATCATAACTACAAAACGCTAAAAGCAACATTGCATGAACTAGAATTACAAGTCCTAGAACTAAGAGATTAATTAAAAAGAATTGAGAAAAACAAGCAAATATTTGTTTGGTGTAAGTCATGCATAGATCTTAAAATATAAAATGAAAAACTTAAAGAAAACACCGTTAAAATTGTTAAGTTTGAAAAAGGAACACAAGCACTCAATGACGTGCTTGAAAATGTTAGATTTGGTGAACATGCTGGAGCATGTTTACGATTTGATCAAAATAAAGCATCTACTAGTGAAATTAAGCAAGTTAAATTTTTTAAATATGAAGAAACCGATCTAGCAGATGACGGCACCACTAAAGGTGGTAACGACACCACTAAATTTAGTGGTACCGTGGATCCGTCACCTGTCAAATTCAAAACAAGGTCAATTTTGAAAAATAATCTAACTCCTAAACCACATCACATTGTAGTTAATAATGTTAAAATATCTGTAGTTAGTAAAAAGGAAGTAAAAAGATTTTATAAACCTATGTCAACCTCCGTGGTTGGATCTGTAAAACATGATACTAGATCAAAGACTCCTCCACCGAGATAAACAAATGTTCCCAAATCTCGGCCTAGGACTCCTCTACCGAGAGGTAACTTTAGAAGACAAAGTTATCCAAGTAACTATCCCGTAACTTGGAACAACCGTCGACAACAAAGTTATCTACCATGGGAAATTTTTCCTCCATTTCAACATCTAAGCCAAATGCATGAAATGCATGAGATGTTCAACACTAACAACCTTGGACCCATGAGATATTGGGAACCAAATGTTTGAGTCTTATCTTACTAGATAGTTATGCTTGAGAATCAACTTGATATCCGACAAAGGATCTATTCAATGGAAGCACAAATGATGACGGATAATTCAAGCTTTATCTCATCTCTCCAAGTATAATAACGAGGATAACATCATAGGCTAAGGTAAGTTTTCTCAAAACCCCATCTCTACGTGGTTAGCTGTGCATGTAGTTTTCTTGAGAACTTTCTTTGCTAGTATTAGTAGTAAGGACATGAAAAGTGTACGCTTAAATGGTTTCAATCAACAAGGAGACATATGTAGTACAATCTCCAGGATTTGTTGATTTCCAAAATCATATTATGTTTTAAACATGAGTACACCTTGAGAATGGTTGATAATGTACTTTTCATGAAGAAATAAAATTCAAACTTCCTCATTGTTCAAAAGATATGTGTGCAACACTATATTAAACTTATCTTGTCCTGAAATGTACAATGATCGATTTAAGATCACGTGTGACAAGATCGAGGAGAACATGAGGAGCGAATTAAAATTATTTCTTGAATCCTCATATACTAGTAATTGCTAATTGTATTCCCGTGTATGCTAGTATACTAATATATATGAATGTATATAGTATCTCTTTATAAGTAAAGTTTACCTTATATTACCCTTACTAACAAATATTATCCGTGGAGATGAATCTCACTGAAGATGTTGATAGTGAGAATGCGGATTATACATAGTTATTAGGACATGATAGGTTACTCTATCACTTGGCAAGTAGGCCCCAAGTCATGTTTAATGTCCACCTTTAGGTTCGTTTGTAAGAAGTTTTCAAAACTTCTTATATTAAAAACGGTTGAATACGTCATCCGATGTATTCAAGGCATTATACATTTGGAAAGTGCGCGATCCCAAGGAGATTAGTGTAAAGATCACGATTTAACACTAACTCTGATAGTGTGGGAGATTACTTGGATTGATAATGTACAAGTTATGTTTGTACCTTCACAGGTTGTTTCTAAACTTCTTGGTTCACCAATAAACAAACAACTTTTACTATCTCCACAACCGAAGCCGATTATGCAAGCGCTGAAAGGCATGAAGTTAAGCACTATAGATGAGACAAGCTCTAATCTTTCGATGATAATTCTATGACGATACTCCCATGACGCGCTACAACAAGATGAGATTGAATTGACCTAAAACTCCATGATAAGCTCGTGCATTAAACACTTCATGATACGACATCATCTCTGTCACTATGGTGTTCAATGAGGAAACATCTCTTTCGAAATGGAATACTCATTTAACATCATCGTTGACATTCCATTCCTAACCCACTCATGACTATTTATATATTTCATTGGAAATATTTAGGTCATCTCATCACAATTCATTTTCTTTGTTCAAATCCTTTGGATTCATTCTCGAAAACCTCTCATGACTATTCAAATATTTCATTGGAAATATTGAAGTCATTCCACGAATTTTTCTTACGAGCATTTCTTCGTAGTTTCTAACGTCATCATTTGGAATCAAGACTAGTTCCTCGTGTCATAAGAATTTATTAGGTATAAGTTCTATCCTCGTCTCGAAAAGTCTCACTAAATAAGTAAGACATATTTGTCAAAAACCAAATCTGGACAGAAAACTGTCACAGTAGTGCACGGCACCACTAAAATTAGTGGTACCACAGTACTGTGTATCTGTTGAGACCCGTTTTTCGTCCTTCTTTCCCTCACTATTCACATTCAAAACACAACCAATAACTATCACCTGCTGTCAAACCGAACACCAAATCTATAATTCAATCACACATTTACTAATCAAGATCGAGGCATTGCAATTCAGGATAATCATTCACTACATCATACTCAACACAAATTGTAAGTTAATTGAGCCTAATTTCTTATCACAAAATTGAATTGGGGCTTTTCAAAATTGATTGAATTATTATGCAATTAGGACTAAGATTAGACAATGTAGAACAAATGTGATTCCCTAAACATAGGATTTGTATTAACCCACTTATATCATTCACCATAGGTCCGAATTTTGCTAGCAAAGTTCGTATTAGATTAAATATCTTTAGTGGAATCATGTCTAGGATATTTGAAGTTGGATTAGAAGTGATTAGTACATAAGTTTTTCAACTTTAAAAATATTTTGGCGCCAAGTTGACGCATTTGGCAAATACCCCAATTCCATTACTTTTCTAAAATGTTCACACGACTAGGCTCATGAAATAACTTTTCTTGCATTGTTGATACAAACTAAAAACGTTTTTGCATGTGTACATGATCTCACAAATATGGGTCGAAATACATAACTAATATGTATTATTCAACATATTTGATTGAGCAAGAGCGAAGTTAGGAGCGTTTGGGTAATTTCATTAATACTATATTAGAGTCGAAATTACTACACCTCCACATAGTATGCATAATAGGCACACACTAGAAACACGTCTTTTACACAATTAGTAAAATCTTTTAACCTTTGTTTCAATATAGGTAACATGATGTATCACATGTTTGATTACGATCTTGAACTTACGGAAGACTACATTCCTAAACTTTCTCTTGAACCAAACACCTCTCGTTCCCACATCAAAAGCTTTCGAAATCTTGAATTACGATTCCTTCATGAAGGACGTATTGTCGAACCTTCATTTCTTAATCATGATCATATCATCTCCATGTTTCGTAAAATTGGATTTGATTGCCTATTTCACATCAATGAGTCAATTTGTCCTTGCTTTGTCCTTGAATTCTATCGACAAGTCAAACTCAATATAATGAGAGTCAAACTTTGTCTCTTCAATTCTCAATTCAAAACCAAATCTTCACTCTTACTCTAGATCAATTTGCTCAAATTCTCGGGCTTCCTAATCATGGACAATGTGCCTACACTGAAGGAATGTCCCTCAAGTCTCTTACAAGTCATCGAGAAGAGTATGGTCCGTATCACACTTACATACCTATACCAAATGAAATCATTGAACACATTCGTCTCGCTCAAAAAGTCCATGGTACTCTTCTTGAAAATGGTCATGTCAAATTTCTTGAGTCATACTTCTATGATCTTGATTCATTCAAGATTTGTGTTGATGAAATTCATCCACACCTTTGAAGATGGGTAGAAGTGCTTTGTGAAAATGTCTTTAGTCTTCCTCACAACCGTGAGCATCTTCCAGCGTGTTGTGCTCACATGTTGTATTGTCTCGTTACTGAGCAACACTACAATCTTGCTTACTTTGTAGCAAAAAGGATTGTAAATGTTAAGGCTCGTCTAGATAAGGTGATACCCTATGGCATTGTTGACTCGTCTTTTCAAATATGTCATGAACTTGTTTCCTCATCTCCGTAATAGTCAATACTTACTTGTTGAACCCTTCATGGCTCCCTTAACCCAAAAAACTTACATCTCTCTCTACTGGGAATGCAACTCAACTCAGGAAGTCCATGATGATAGCTCGGTATCGTGTTATAGTGTCTCGTCAAGTGATGATGAATAAAGACTCATCAACAACTAACTTTATGGGAGGGCATTCAAGTCAATGCTACTATTATCTAATTGTAACTATTTTTTTTCTAGTGTTGATACCTCTAACCTTCTCTAATATTTAGTAGACTTTCTTATAGACTTTAAATCATCTTGGATGTTAGCCTATCCTATTTTTAGTGATTGCATGCTTATTACTTGTTGTGGAAGCTTACATAATAGTCTCTATATACTAGTAGTAGATTTACATGGGACATATTTGGCATTGTGATCTTTAGTGGTTTGAGGCTGCAAAGTTTTTTTCAAATAATTCCCTAGAAAACCTCTTTTAACTGACCAAAAATAGGCTTCACTGTAAAATTCGTGCTCCTCAGGCCACAACACCATTAAATAGGCCACGGTACCGTTAAAATTAGTGGTACCGTGTGGTATTTAGTTGTACTGTACCCCAGACTGACGAATTTTTCCTATTCACTTTAGACATCTACATCCCTATCCTCAAAAATCTGCAATGAATTGCAATCCTACATGCACCTTAAAGTTCCTTTAGACCTTCCTAGGACATCCTATCAACTTTAATCTAAACCACATTTGTCTATATATTAAGCATCTCCATTGCATGTATTTCTTGCAATTCACCATCACATTCAACTCATTCTTGCTCACTCATCATGGATTCCATTCAAACTGCACCAACCCACAATTCCAAGAGATCTAGGATCATCAATAGGCAACCACATAACAATCATGAAGAAATCATCACACCCTCTTCCCGAATCAATCCTCATTCACACACTTGGACAACAATTTACCAAATTCATCATCACCACACTCGTCACACCTATAATCATCATCACCATGCTCATTATGAATCATGGGCCAACCTATTTAACCTCATTAGAGTGATATACATTGTGCTAGTCGCCTATGTTATTATCTTTTGGTAACCTCATCATCATCACCAAATAGCCCATTCAACTTAACATTCTTAGTACTCCAAAATAAACACTTAGAATCTTTCTTGGACTAGAAGCAAATCTTAGGACCTCTAAAGTCACTAAAAATTTCCATGTGCTTCTTGTTGTTTTTGTTTTATGTTACTAGTTGTTGTAATCATACTTTATGTATGAGACTTTAGTGTGTTTTAATATTAATGAATGCATGGGCTTGTGTTTTTCTATTCTATTTGTGGTTGGATTATTTTTTTCTTTGACTTCTTAGCCTTTTTATTATATGGTTGGATATTTGTCTAAATTGCTACTTGTTAGATATTGTATATATGTCATCTAACCTTGTTTTGTAGCAATAACCATTGCTCGATTCCTTGGTATGCTCCAAATGAGGGGGAGTATATATCAAGGGGAGCTTTGCAAGTCTTTTTGCTTTGACAAAAAGGGGGAGAAGTAGGATATAAACTCACACTAAAAACTTGTCGAAACTAGTTTTTCACATAAAATGAGTTTATGTTTTGTCATCATCAAAAAAGGGGGAGATTGTTGATGCAAATACAGTCTAAAAACGTTATTATCATCTTTTGATATCTCTATGTTTTGATGATAACAAAATGTGAAAACATCTTACGTCAAAATTAACGTAAACAAGTTTTTAGTCGATATATCCGATTTCTACGTTAATCACCCTAGGTATGAACAAACAAATTTAAAACTTGACAAATGATCGAAGAAGTGAATTTGTGTTTTGAATTTCACATTTTTAGCTTAACAAAACTTTCTTTTCAAAAATACATTTTACAAATTATTTTTTAAATATAAAGAAATGTTTTATTTGAGAAATTCATTTCAAAAATCCCCAACAGCTATATTTTACCCAACCAGCTCCAAACTCCCCCAAATAAAATTTCACCACTAAAAACAAAATCTGGAGCGTGTTTATCTGGCACGGTACCATGATACCACTAAATTTAGTGGTACCGTGTGACAATTAGTGGTGCTGCCCCCTTAAGACGGTCAGTTTTTTAGTTCCTATAAATATTACTTCATTTACCAGATTTTAGCTTCCTTTCACACACTTAACTTTCTGTGGTGATATCCTCAATCACCTAAACTTTCCTTTGATCATTCGTTAGTTTTCTTTTGTTTAAAGAGTGATTCTTTCATCCAAGCAAGAATCATCTACATACCTCAACTAGTTAAGAGAAGAACACAAAGTATCAAGAAGATACAGGGTGTTGGTGTCGTAAAGTAATTACTAGTTGTCTACTTGATTGTATCTTGATATACATCAAGTGTATTAGTGTTTCATAGTCATTGTGTTGATCATTGTGATCTTGTTGAGATCTTGGGGATATCTTAAGCGTTGAGTGATATAATATTGATCAAGTGGATCAAGAGTAAATTGTGAGGATCGTGTAGATCTTATAAAGAGTGTTTAGATTGTGTGAGGATCATGTTGATCGTGTGATTAGTTAAGATCATGTAGATCGTGTGAGAATTTAGGATCGTGTGGATCGTGATAGATTGGTACTAGCTAAGATTAGTACTCGATATCTAGCTTAGTGTCGGAAAATAACATAAGCGACGTTGTACGGTTTTCTCTGCCTGAAGGGAGTCTTGTTGATATAGTGCTTAGAACTCTCGAGTCGGATACTTGAGGAGTGGAGTAGGTCAAAGAAGAGCTTCGTGTCCGAACCACTATAAATCTCGTGGTCTTGGTTTGATCTTTCCATCTCTTTTCTTTATTTACTTATTACATATTTGTGTTAGTATAGTGTTGTGTTCATATTGGTGTTGATTGATTTCATCGACAATCAAATCTAAGTTTTTCATAAAGAAATTTTTATAACTAAAGAAAACAAGTAGGTAAACTATTCAACCCCCCTTCTAGTTTCCCACAGATGCATAAACCATGCTGCTTGCCAAGCCTTCAACATATTTTCGTCAATAACAGCAAAAAAGGGTCACAAATCCTACTTAGTGACGAAAACGACTGAGGTCGTCACGTGTCGTCAATACCAGATCTGGTTGGCATTATGTTATCCCAAACTGAAGCAAATTGCCAAATTCAGATCCTATGTGGCTAGTTTTGTGAAATTTGGATAGACATCCAAAAATATCATCATCAATTACCTGAGATAATATGCTAAAAGGTCAGCTAACGATGTGAGTTCATAGGTTTAATCATAAAGCAATAGCATTGCACCACATCACTTTATTTACTTAGGAGTAAGGCTACTTGTTGAGAAGTAAGTTTACTTGTAAACCACAAGTAACCTCAGTCTAAGTCACGACCAAACACAAAGAAGCATTACTCCTACTCTCAGTCACTATCAATTCTTCTGACTTGCACCATTTCTAAAAGTCTTGTATTACAATGCATGTTTTGTTTTAACGAAATTTGATATATTTTGGTTTTGGGTCCGCGTAGCTACGAGTGCCGATGCAGACTAATCAACTTTATTAGGTTCCGATGAAGACTAATATAGCATATTTTGATGGAGTAAATATTTAAGGGGATCTAAACATTTATCTCTTTGTCTACCATGATAACACAAATAAACCTTAAATGTTTATTTATATTTTACGATGTTCTAATGTTTTGTCGATAACAAACGTAAAATCATTTTAACGAAGTAAATAAAATACGTAACGCTTTGAGCCAAAAGTTTACTAACTCATTTCACAAAACAAATAAACCTTAAACATGTTTAGTTAACAACTTTACATAAAACCAAAACCGTTTTATAAAAATACTTAAGTAACTTAGTTACTGACATTTTATAAAATGCAAGCAACTTGTAAAAACAATATAAGAAATACTTGGACTATCCATGACCCAAAATCAAGTCCATAACCCATGAAGCTTGATCCATAACCCATGACCCATTGCATGACATAATGCATGACATTAAAATGGGTAAAACCAATGATCCATAACCTAAAGTCCATGACCCATGACCCAAGATGTCTTTGACATCAGGAATGACATCATCTAGCCATGGATCGTAACCCATAACCCGGTTTGTAGCCCAAAATCCGAATTGGTTCACCTAGTTACCCAAATCACTTGGATTACACTAGCCGGATCCCTTTGGGAAGGGATCCGCCGGATCTGGGTGAATAGTGCACAATTTACCTATAAATAGTGAGCCATTTCTCTCTAGCTCCTCACCCCTTTTAGACATATCTTCTCTCTATGTTCTAAACTCTCTAACCTTAGATCCAAAGGATCTTTCTATGTAGTTTCTCTTTGTGATCCTCTAGGATCCTTATAAAGGCGAGATCATGACTTCTCGAAGACTTGCAAGCTTGTGACATGACTTGCTAGGATTCTTCTCTTCCAAGATCACAGAAGTGCATCTTGTTATTTCTTCTTCTTCTTCTCAAAGGTGTTAGAGATGTGTTAAGTCGTTAGGTGTAAAAAGAACGTTGGTTCCTTTCAAGTTTTGGTGTGATAGAAGTGTTGATTGGGCAGTGGTTTCTCCATTGTAATGGAACCCAGTATCTAGCCTTGTATTGGATAAGTGTAGGCGAAGAAGGTTTGGCTTTACCTTGTACAAAACCCGGTATTTAGCTTTGTACCGAATAAAGTGTAAGCGACGTTGTGAATGCTTCTCCACGGGTGAAAGAAGTTTGTCTTGTCTAGTGTTTACAGAACTTTGGAGTTGGGTACTAATCGGTGCATTTTACATACACCTCACTATACATTAATTGTTCAATTATTCATTGTTATTATCCTTTATATACACTACTTTGAGGTGTTTTGTGCTTATGTAGGTAATATGTAAAATGGATCTAAAATGGTTAATTTGTGAGCTAATATGATATATGAAGTCTTTGGAATGAACTTGAAGTAAATGTGGATGATCATAAACCAAAAATGAAGATATAAATACAAGCATGCTATTGCTACACTTTTTTAATAAGTATCAGTAGTATGAATATTTAAAAGTGTAATTTGTATCTAAAACTTCAATAGGCCCACCCAAAATAAGATACAAAGCCTACTAAAATAGTCAAATATATTATGGTGGAGGGTTATTTGTGTTAATTTACAAAGCAGGCTTGGTCAACTTTAAGGTGTAGTTTGTATCTGTTTTGAAGTTTTTTGTTTTAACCTACCTGACTAAACAATCCTGGCTCCGTCACTGATCATAACTACTTCGTTCGAGCTCCGTTTTAAGTGATTCAAAAGGCCACGGAAAGAGGAAAATGAGATCTTGACATTTAAGTAATAAGATACCTCAAAATCTGATGTTAAATGGCGTTTTTATCTGCTGGAGAACCGAGTCCGTGAATTGGACCTGCAACAAATATATGGGCTATAGATATTAATCAATTGGACCACAAACTTGCTACATTATTAGTTGGGCCTTTTATATTGTTTTTGGCTGCTTTACACGACAGAAAAGAGGATATTATATCCTTGGGGAGCACACAAAAAATAAGGGGCGGATCCCATTATTTATTTGCGAGATATCATTTGAAAAGGAGATACCGAGCGGAGCGATTGAGAAGAGATTAGTTTCTTTTTCTTGGTGACCGTGCAACTAAAGGTTTAATTCTTTTAGTTGAATACCGGAAGGCTGAACATATAAGCATCATTCGATGTCCACTGACGTGATGTCAGGCTAAACATCCCGCGATCACAACCGGTACTAGGGTTTGATCTTTTATACTTTTAATGATTTATTTGTTTGAATGACTTGCGAGTTGTGAACATGTTGATGTTGATTTTAATCTTAATGAATATGTTATGTCTTCCATCATTGTGTTATTAAATTAATTTGATAGTTACTTGTAAGACGGTATAATATTGTGGTTCGACCAACCGTGCCGAATTCAACTACGAGTGTGGATCTTGGACGGATGGTGCGGATACACATATTCCGTGCCCATAATTAATTATTAAATTAGTACAAGTTTTTGTCTATAAAAACTCGAGCAACCGCAATCTCTAGTAAAACAAATACTTTAGTAATTAATTGTGATCAAACCTGAAACCGGAAGTGACCGTGTTTTTAATTCATAAGTTTTACAATCTTAATTTAATTATTTGTTTTAATTACATTTTAGTAGTTTTAATTATTTTTATTATTTTAGTTACGTTTTAATTAGTAGTTAAAATCAATCATCTCTCTTAATCAAAAAATTTATCGTTTTCGTCTAATCAAATAGGAATCATAGTGTTAACCACATACTCCTCGTGGATACGATCCTTTATTTACCCTATTCTAAAAGTAGGTTATTTAAGGTTATTTTTTGTAGGGTCAACGACCTCGATCAGGTACTCGGGGAGTGGAGTAGGGCCACTATAAATACTTGTGTTATGGTTGTGTCTCACTATCTCTTTCCCGTTGTTTAGTTTTATATGCTATACTACTACTATCAATATCCAACACGTCAATACTAAATTGACATAAGTCGATCTATAAGTTTTTAAAAAAGTATTTGTGGAAAACTAGAAGGGGGGTTGAATAGTTTACCGGTTTTTAATCTAATTATCTTTTGAAACTTTCCGTTTAATCAAAGATATGAACACAAAGACAATATGTAATATGCAAGTATAAAGAAAGAAACGATCAAACCATGACACGATTGTTTATCGTGGTTCGGCTACAAGGAACTCTATTTTCCTTGCCCTACGTCCACGCCCCGAGTATCCAACTCGAGAGTTTCTTTCACTAGTCAACAAGCTCCTTTCACCGGCGGAGAAAACCTTACACGTCGCTTACATGTTTACCGACACTAAGCTGGATGTCGAGTTCTCTTACAAGGGTACAACCACTCCCGTTTAGTTCTTTACAAGGGTACAACAACTCCCGTCACACTATGTATTTTAAGGCCTAAAATACTAACCGATCACAACTGAAAACACACAATCGAATGAAGTGTAAGCTACACAAAGTCTACACGATGCTAAGCTAACAAGTCTTGCAACGTTGTGTTGAATACTTGTAACTTAATATGCACTTGTGAACTTTTTTGCTACAAAAGAATCTTCACAACAATGAGATGTTAAAGGGTTAGATGAAAGATATGAATGTGTATGTGCAAAGTATATTGAGAAGTGATGAAAACAAAATTCTAGCAAATGGCTTGGTATTTATAGCAAAACATCCAGCAGGTCTGGCGGATACGGCGGAACCCTCAGAAGGGTTCCGCCCGTGTACCACGAGGGTTCCGCCAGGTCTGACAGTGTGTTTTGCAATAACTTACCAAACCAACCAAAGTCACATCAACTAAATATTAGTCAAACACAAAACTTTGTGTAAGAAAACTATGGAGAGTCAAACACACAAAACTTGTGTAAGAAACCTATGGTGAGTCAAACACACAACCTTTCCTTAAATGTATGTTGACAAAACTTACCATAAATGGGATGTGACATTTCTATTTTAAGAAATATAAAAATGTTGTGTTTTATATGAAATGTAAATGTAGCAAATGTTTAGTTATGCAAGACTTTAAACTAAAATCATGTTTTACTAAAAACTAAAGTTTATACTTTGTCATTAACAAAACTTAGCAAAGATCGTAAAATATAAATAACGTTTTTAGGCGATATTTGTATTAACAATCTCCCCCTTTTTGTTGATGACAAAACATAAACTTTGTTTTTAAGTAACTCACAAATTTTAGTGTTAAGACTTAAAAAAAAAATGTTATATCAAACTTGTTTTACTTAATTGATGGAAATCATTTTAAGTTACTAAGTTTAGATAACTTTCTCCCCCTTTTTGTCGAAACAAAAAGAAGAGTAGCGTAGCGGAACTATGCACTTACTCCCCCTTGGTCGATACTCTCCCTAAAAGGAGTGCCAAGTTGGGAAATATGGATTTTGAACCTACAAAAAAATGGTTAGTTGGTGATAATGATACATAATCAAGCATGTACTCACCACATATTATGAGAATATAATCAACCATAATCACAACTCATATATGATCAACCAACAATGAAAATAAGATAGTAGTAGAAGATGTCATTCCAAGTAAAATTTTGACTTTCAAAAAGTCAATAGACAAGAAATGAAAATACACCCCTACTTCTAAAAAAATAAAACAAAAGTTAAAAAGAACCAAGAAATAAAAGGAAAATAAAATCCTACTTCTATAAGTAGAAGACTTCCAAAACTTCCTAAAATGGGGCAAAAGGCCTCCAAAAGGGCTCTAGGATTGGTTTGGATGGGAAAGAGCATCCAAACATTCTAGGATGTGTTGTATAGCAAAGCGGGTCTCATCTTGAAAATGGTGAAGCAACATCTTGATGCTTTCACCAATTTTGACCATTTGCTCACATTGTGAGCAAGCATGGTGATGAGTGGGTGGAAATGGGTCATTTGATGATGGTGGTGGAGGTAGGTTGGTTTTGGTTTCTTGGTTGGAGGATGGGCTTGAAATGGATTCAAGCAATGTGGTTTGCAAGTCCATTTCTTGATGAAGGTTGTTTTCTACCATTATTTGAATTTCCTCAAGAAGGAAGAAAAGACTCAAAGAGTTGGGGTTGTGAATGTGGTAGACTTGGGTGATCATGATTTCAATGTTTGGTTCTCCATATAAAGGACCATGGATGTCTTTGAAAATAGGGTGAAACAACAATGGTTTAGGTTGGTTGAAGGCTTGTTGTGGTGGTGGAATTTGATCAAAAGGCTCATTGTGGTCAAACAATGGGCTTGGTTTTTCATTTGTCAAAGGTGGTGGAAGATCATTAAGATCTTGGACAAATGGATGTGGTGATGTTGGAGGAGACCCAAATAACTCCATTGGTTCAAGTTGAGGTAGTGTTGATGGTGATGGAGTTTTGGATGTTTGGATTGGTGCACTTGGTGGAGTTGGGTCAATGGGTGATTTTGTTGGTGGTGGAGTAGTGAGCTCATTTGCTCCCTTGGGTGATGGAGTTGGGGATGCAAGGTTTAAAAAGTGTTCACTTTTGATGGGTGAAGAGAATTCATCCGAAGATGAGGAGCTTAGGTTGATGGTTTGGTGTGAGCAAATTGGTTTGACACTAATTCGTGCCGTTCTCCGAATGGGTCGAGGTGGTTGAGAGGTGATTGTTGACTTTGTCATTGTCAAGGTTGTGGTTTAGAAGCTTAAGAGAGGGGATTTTGATGGTGATGTGTGATTTGAGGTGTTCTAAGATGGTTAAATTTATAGGGTGGAAGAGATGTTGGAGGGAGTGTTTGGATTTGATGTTTGGCCATAGAAATTATGAGGTTTCTAATGATTTGGGTGAGTAATGAAGGTTGTCAAATCAATTGGAAGTCAGTCCAATGGAGGTGATGGAGTAAGAAGATAAAGATTTGCACTAAATGCTTAGTGGTCTTGTCAAAATGGTTGGGAGAATATGTGTCACGGATTGGAAGGAACCTTTGGGAGGGTTCCTTCCTTTATATGTGAGGGTTCCTTGAGGTGGTTAGGGTTTAATTTGGTTTTTGGCGGGAAAGGGAATCCTATTGGTTTTAGAATCTTAAAGTACTCATAATGATGTTATAAACTAATAGGGAATGAGTTTCTAACATACAAGGTTGATTTGAGGAAGTTTGGATTTCTAAAATTTTGAAAACGAATAAAAAGTTTCCAGGTTAACTGGCAGAACCCTCGGAGAACAAGGGCGGAACCCATCTGAGGGTACCGCCTAATCCGTTGGGCCATTTCTGGGTTGCCCAGAAATTTACACTGCCGGAACCCTCTTGAGGGTGCCGCCAGTTCCGCCAGACCCCAAAATCAAGGTAATTCACTATTTTGACCCGCAAGACGATTTTCAAATTTTCCGAAAACTTTTAAAAGTGAAAATATAATTCATATCTGGTTAGGAAATGCAAAAATTGGACATGTAAATACGCATCTTGTTGGACTTTGACCGGGGGCTAACGAATTTCACTATACTTAGTGAAATTTTCATAAACTTGAAAATTTGACAACATGCCAAATGTTGTCATCCTGCATCAAAGTTAGTTCATACATGTTCCAAATTGTACCAAATAGCATACTAACACATAAAAACATAACACACATTGTTCAAATGNCTGTTGGACTTTGACCGGGGGCTAACGAATTTCACTATACTTAGTGAAATTTTCATAAACTTGAAAATTTGACAACATGCCAAATGTTGTCATCATGCATCAAAGTTAGTTCATACATGTTCCAAATTGTACCAAATAGCATACCAACACATAAAAACATAACACACATTGTTCAAATGACCAAATTGTTCACATAGCACCTAGTGCCAAACACTCCTACACACCCGCTCTCATTGACGGTCAATCTTCTTCTTGAGCTTGCCAAGGAACCTCCCGATGTTCTTGAACATCCCCTTCGTTTGCTTGAACTCCAGCGACTCATTAGGAATAGTTGGAAGTTATGAAAGGTATTCTAGAGGTGGAAGCCTAGAGTTGGGCAAAGTCTCATCTTCACTCATTGAAGATGATGATGATGATGAGGTAGGAGGATGAGGGCGTTTGCCTTGGGTTTTGTAGACTCTCTTATCACTAAGTGGGACAAATGTGCGTGGGATGAGAGAGTAGTCTAGGCGAAGACCTCTAGGAGTTGGAGGAATGGGGGAGATGCACCTAAAGACACAGGTCAAGAGTATTCCATACGGCATAGCCGTTGTGCCTTGCACAGGAATGTCGGCCATTCTCTTGGCATGTAGTAGGCAAGGTTGAAGGGTTGCCTAACGGACAAGGAGTAGAGCATGTAGCAAAGGCAAACATTGATATGATCCCGGTTTCCTAGGGTGCTAATGACATTGGCTCTAAGGACTTCCTCCCATTTCTCGAATTGGGGCTTGAGTTCATTGAGTTCCATTCCATATGGATCCTTGTTAACCTCATTTCCCGAATGGGTTCTCCTAGTGGTGGTGGTCCTAATGAAGAGGTGGTCACGAAGTACATCTTTTGACACAAGAGGTGTATCATAGGGATGAATGCGGTTAATGAGCGTGTCAAGAGTTGAGAGGGTATGCTTGTCGGTGTAGATGCAAGTACCACGGTTTGGGACACCTAGGATTTGAGCAAACTCATCTAGGGTGAAGGAGTAAGGATGGCCACTAGCCGAGAAATTTATAGACATACGTCCATAATCATCGGAGGAGAGGTTGACGGAAGCATAGAACTCTAGAATGAACCTAGGACAAATAGGCTTGTTTATCTCTAAGAGACAATCAAAGTTTATGACCGCAAGTTCGGCGGGTAGGTTTGTTCCGGCTAGGAATGATGGGTCCATGGTTCTACCCTCATGGACATATCTCTTTTCTAGGGCTTTGAAGATGTTGATTTGGTTTTCGGTAAGGCCTTTGGTTTTGTGGTGTTTTGGAAGGTACTTAATGGTGTCTTTGTGATCGTAATGAGTCACGGGAGGCATGATGATTCCTAGAAAAATAAAGTATCACATTTTAGTCTATGTTAACGACTATTGCAATGTAGATTTTCTAGTGTGTGCCTATATGAAAACCATGTGGAGGTGCGGTTATCTTGACTCATTTTGATGCTCAAAACGATTTTATAGTGCAAGTTTTGTTATAAAGCAAAAGATAACCCAAACGCTCCTAGTTCAATGTAGCTTCGTTTGAATGTACCCGAAAATACATATTGGTTATGTATTCCCTTTAGCATTCAAGACACATTATGCAAGTGATGTTTTAAACATAACGTTTTGATTTTGTATTCACAATGTGAGACGAAAAAATATTTGTCCTATTTGTGAGAAATTTTTGCAAGAATTTGACATGGGGTGTTTTAGTAAACATGTTAATAGTTTATAAGAATGCAATTCCTAACTATGGGAAACATGATTAGTTTTGTTTAACACCTAAGTTTCTACATTAATTTCTCAAGTTAATGCATAACCCCAATTTTTTGATTTTGTGCAAAAATAGAATTCCTAGAATCAGATGAGGAGTGTAATTATGTTTAGGATACTTACAATGATGATTAGAGAGCAATGAGGATGGTTTCAGGATCAAAAATTCGTGGGTGAGGATGAGTGAATAGTGGCAGTTTGGAAATGATGGGTGGAAAGGGGTGTTTGGTTTAATATAAACAAATAAAAAGTTCTGCAGGTCGGCGGATACGGCGGAACCAAAAAGGGGGTTCCGCCCGTTGGGTCGCAGGGTTCCGCCGACTCTGCTGAGAAAAAAATTTATTTATTTGTTTTGGTTTTTGTGATTTTTTTCTAATGTTTAGAACTACAATGTGGGTTCCATGAGTCCTAAGCCTAACCTAAGAAGGTTAAAGGGTTCTCGTTTGAGAGGTTTTGTGAGAATGTCGGCTATGTTGTCTTCGGAAGAAACTTTCTCGATTGAGATGTTTCCTTTTTGGACGTTGTCACGAAGAAAGTGATGACGAATTTCGATATGTTTGGTTCGGGAATGTTGGACGGGATTTTTACTAAGATCTATGGCTCCTTTGTTGTCGCCAAGAATGGAGATGTCGTTTAGTTGAATTCCGTAGTTGACAAGAGCTTGCTTCATCCAAAGAGCTTATTGACATGCCTTTCCGGCCGAAACGTATTCGGCTTCCGTTGTTGAGATAGCGAGAGCCATTTGCTTCTTACAGAACCATGAGGTGGGACAATGTCCAACAAAAGTACAAGTACCACTTGTGCTTTTTCTATCAACATAGTCACCGGCATGATCCGAGTCGGCATACACTATGGTGTCCATTCCCATTCCTTTGGGATACCATAATCCTAATTGTGTAGTGCCCTTAATGTATCTAAAGATCCTTTTAACGGCTTCAAGATAAATTAGTTTAGGATCTTCTTGAAAACGAGCACATAGACAAACACTAAACATAATGTCGGGTCTACTAGTCGTTAGGTAAAGTAGACTTCCAATCATACTCCTATATTTAGTGCTATCTACGGATTCACTTTCCTCATCCTTGATAAGTTTAGTTTCCGTGGACGTGGGTGTTTTGATTGGTTCAGAATCTTCTAATCCAAATTTCCTAAGCATGTCCCTAATATACTTAGATTGGTTAAAGAAGATACCATCTTCTAGTTGTTTGATTTGGAGTCCTAGGAAAAAGTTGAGTTCTCCCATCATACTCATTTCAAACTCGTCATGCATGATTTTTGAGAAATCGTCGCATAATTCTTGACAAGTTGATCCGAATATAATGTCATCAACATAGATTTGGACTATGATAATATGTGAATCTTTCTTCTTAGTGAAGAGAGTATTATCAACTAAGCCCATGATATACCTATAGTCAACTAGGAAGGTTTTGAGTCGATCATACCATGCTTTTGGAGCTTGCTTAGTCCATATAAAGCCTTTTTAAGTTTATAGACATGATTAGGTTTTTCAAAATCAATGAAGCCCGGTGGTTGAGCAACATAAACTTCTTCATTTATGAAACCGTTTAAGAATGCACTTTTGACGTCCATTTGAAAAAGTTTAAAGTTGTTGGGAATTCTGCTAAGTGAGAATTCTACTGATGGTTACTGCTGAAGGAATCTGCTGAAGACACAGATTCTGCTGAAGATGTGATACTGCTGAAGACATAGTTTCAGCATATTTAGTTTCTGCGGATATAGTTAAACTGCGTATTATGTAATATAGTTAGGATATGCATGATTAATATTAGGAAAAGATAATGCATATCATTTAAAGTTTATAGAATATACGTTTCTTGTGAAACGGTTTAGGTTAGGGTTCCTCGTCTATAAAAGGAACACAAGTTTATGTTCAATGTAACGAACGAGTTTACAAGTTATTAATATATAAAAATCCATAGGGGATTAATTGTTCTTAGTATTCATTGTTTATGTTTGTGTTTATTTTCCGCATTAGAATACAAGCTTTGGAGATTCTCTATTAGAGTGTTTGTGATTACATAGACACTGCTAACGATCAACGAGAGCTACAAGATCTATCAAGGGTACATAGATTCAACAAGTGGTATCAGAGCCTCGGGAGAGTCTCTTTGATACTGAGAACATCAATTCTTTAAACACTCCTCAACAACACTACTTTGCATCATGCCTGGATCTGATGCTGAGTCAGATACAACACACAATCAAAACACAGCATCCCTTCATCACCTCACTCTCTC
>LBNU01011248.1:55244-70705 GCA_014162995.1 Artemisia annua
ATTGGTGGCTCAGGGGTTCAGGCAAGAAGAGGGAATAGATTATGATGAAGTTTTTGCACCTGTTGCTAGAGTTGAGGCCATTAGGATTTTCTTGGCCTATGCATCTTACAAAGGCTTTACTGTGTATCAGATGGATGTCAAAGGTGCATTCTTGTATGGTGAGATTGAAGAAGAAGTATATGTCACTCAACCCAAAGGTTTTGAAGATCCAGATCACCCTGACTATGTTTATAAGATAGTCAAAGCTCTTTATGGCTTACATCAGACACCAAGGTCATGGTATGCTAGGCTCTCAAAGTTTCTGCTGGAGCATGGCTACAGGAGAGGTGCCATTGACAAAACACTCTTCCGAAAGAAGGATTCATGGGATATTATACTTGCGCAAGTTTATGTGGATGATATTATCTTTGGATCCACCAAAGAAGCTTGGTGCAGGGAATTTGAAGACTTAATGAAGGGTGAATTTCAGATGAGTGCCATGGGGGAGCTTACTTTCTTCTTGGGTCTACAGGTTCAGCAGAAACCAGATGGCATATTTATCCCTCAGGAGAAATATGTAAGAGAGATTTTTACAAAGTTTGGTATTGAAAGTGTCAGAACTGCCACTACACCTTATGAAGCTCCTAAACCAAAGAACAACATTGAATCAGATCCAGCTGTGAATGTTCACCTATAAAGATCTATGATTGGTTCATTGATGTATTTGACAGCTTCTAGGCCTGACATTACATTTGCTGTGAGTGCTTGTTCAAGGCATCAAGTTACTCCACTTACTTCTCACTTGAATGCAATCAAAAAGATCTTCAAGTACCTTAAAGGCCAGCCTCATCTAGGTCTTTGTATAACAACCCGCATTTTCAGGACATTTTCCCAAAATACTATTCACCAGTTACTATTCATCATTACTATTCATCGATCACTATTCATCATTTTACTATTCATAATTTTTGGAGTCCGTTTGTGATTCTGAGAAGCGTTACTATTCATGTGACACTATTCATTCCCGGAGGGAAATCACTATTCATGATCATCATTCATTTCATCGTAAACAGGGTTTACGGGTATTCATATTCGCGTAACCAGTTTGGTTTAGCTGCGAATTCATGCATTATTAGCAGGGACACTTCATACGGACTAGGAATAGTCTACATATCATCACGATATCATTTTCATACTATTACACTCGTAGGTTATTCAAATTAACATTTTTCGTCTATTTGACATTTTACGTATGCTTATTTTTAAATAAATGTTAACACGCGATCAATAATGTGACTAACACGTCCGACACTCCCGACTACGAGCCTAACATATTTTCATACTCATTATAATGATATAAAAATTATATTATTAATTTACCCGGTGTTTTGAGACCCGTTGCTATATTTTACGATATACGTTAATAATTTTGTCGGATTACGATATTTCAACATGACAATTATTTTAACACCCGATTCTCATCAGGAATGTAATTTTTTAATTTTTACAATATCGTTATATTTTATTTGGTACCGTTAAATTTTATTTCTAGCAAACTCGGTACCCGGTATCCCCTAAAACTAATAATAGCTACACAATATTACATAAAGTCTTGCAAAATCTTACAAAATCTCCAAACTTTCTTCAACCCCCCCCCCCCCCCATCCCAATCTCTTACAACATTGAAAATTTATACACATCCCATTAAAATTGGTACTTTATGTCTAGGAAATAATATACAAGACTTTAGATATTTATCTCATTTAAGCACATGTATTTTACAAACAACTAGCAAAACATTTTCTTCCTTTCTCTTCTTCATTTGGATCAGCCAACAACAAGCTCAAGCAAGAAATCCATAGATTTTTCAAGATCAAGTAATTTTCAAGCTCCATTAGTACTGCTTTCTAGGGTTTTGAAATAAAAACCCAAGGTTTTATAAGTTTTTCATCTCCAAAGCTCACTAATCTTTCAAGTAAGCTCAAGAATATCTTTCTAATCTTTTCATACATTCATTTTATTGTTTTTCAAGTTATATTAGTGATTGATCATGCAAAAATACAAGTTATCTATACCACTTTAATCATTTTCATCATAAACACTAGATCTATAACCTCCTCATGAGATCCACCAAGGTTGATGATGTTTAGGAACCCATGACACCCTAAGAAGGTGTATGGTAGGTTATGGGATGATTGGTTGTTGTTTGTATGGTTTTTGGACAAGTTACTAACTAGGAAAACCCATTTTTGGAACTACAAATAACCTTCTGTCCCTATTTTGAAAACGTGGCTAAATCAGTAGGTTGTGGGTAATTTTTGGCCAAAGATTTAGAAAATACTTTCCGAGATGAAACTATGGCCGAAAGTTTGGATAAAAACGAGTTAATAACGAAGGAGATATGATTTTCCAAAGTTTAACGACAAGAAGTGATTTTCAGAAAATATATTTGCTGTTTGGAAACTTTTGTTGGGCAAAATGGGTCGTTTAGCGTAACCTAGCTAAGCCGAGCTACTAAAAATGTGATAGTACATGTTTATACGAAACCGGGGATATAAAGGACGTAGAAAATGAGCCTATAACGACCGAGATACTCGCGTTTATAACAAGATAACTAAACATATTTTTGACAGCTTTCATTTATAAGTATATTGTACGTACTAAACACTATATTTTCAAGTAACGACATTAAAGAGCCATAATTCTTACCCGTTGAAACACATACGACCAAAGGGTTATTTACACGACTACTAAACGCCATCTCAAGGTTTTCAAATGCCAAGTTTAAACACTAACATCTTACGTACAATATTACATGACTAGTTTTGCAAGTCTAGTATGGACATATTTTCCTAAGTTATGAAAACCTTATCTTTCAACGATAACTAGTATTTCTACATTACGAGTGGTATAGGTATCATGTGCATGTACATTCACGACATTACATCATATTCTAAAGTAGATCATATTCATTCATAATAGGTTGCGGCTAGTATTCGCGCCTTGTTGTCCCGTTCGTTTCATATCCATTGTACCATCACTTCAGGTGAGTCATAGCCCCACTTTTACTTGTCTTATTACTATACAATCTCTTTGGGGGAGATACATGCTCAATTACATGTTTTCAATTTATTATTCCATTTCAAATCCCACGAGGGAGAATACCTTGCAATCATTCATTTTTCATACGGGCCAAAGTATTAAATTTCAAGTACATTACTTAAGTTACCGCATTTGCCATGTTTAAGTCCCCATACAATCATGGACCGTTAATTATGCTTAAGCGAGAGTGAGTGGATAGATCTATTGAGGGTGACGCCTCCATCCGTGTTGGTTAAGCCAACAGTCAAGCGGATGCATTTCATTTTACATATACATTAGAGTGCTTGGCAAAACACTATGGAGGGGCATTTCATGCAGTCGAGCTTCGGGGTCATGAGCTTAAGGTTTATTGTACTATTTTTTCACGTGACTTTTGTCATGCACATTATACTTGTGGTTACCGTAAAAGTATTTCATTTACATACATCAAATCACATTTGGTGGTGGGTTGTAAACACACAGGTTGCAAGTCTTGTTATGGCCGAGACTTGGAACCGGGTGGATTTACAATGCCTTCTCTGGGAAATCTTCATCCTAATGCAATTCATTTTCATTAAACTCTATGAACTCACCAACCTCGTGTTGACACTTTAGCATGTATTTTCAGGTTTTAAGCAATGGCACGCTACTGGAGGTTTTGGCAGGGCATGGCATGGTCATAGAAGACTCTGATATTCATACAGGGACCGTTTTAAACTATATTTTAAAGGGCCTACTTCCGCATCACTTTTAAAAATGTAAACTTAACATTTTGTTTAAACGATTTTATTTGAAATGATTGAAATGAAAACTGTTCTTTGCACTTGTGTTGTGATACCAATTGAGTTGCTCCCCAGCGACATGTAAGCTTCCGCTGGACCCGATTTTGGGGGTGTGACACTTTGGTACCCAAGAGAGTCCCCTTTCAAGTTAGAAGCCTATAGTGATAGTGACTATGCTGGTGCAAATTTGGATAGAAGGTCCACAACTGGAGGTGCCAATTTCTTGGGAGAAGATTGATTTCTTGGCAATGCAAGAAACAAACTATTGTTGCTACCTCATCTACTGAAGCAGAGTATGTTGCTGCTGCCAATTGTTGTGGGCAGGTACTTTGGATACAAAATCAGTTGCTGGATTATGGGTTTAATTTCATGAACACCACAATCTTTATTGATAATCAGAGTACCATATGCATTGTTAAAAATCCAGTTTTTCACAATAGAACAAAGCATATTGAGATAAGACACCACTTTATAAGAGATGCATATGAAAAACATTTGATAAATGTGGTTAAAATTCACACAGATAAAAATGTGGCAAATTTATTGACTAAAGCTTTTGATGGACCTAGGTTTCAACACTTAGTTGTCCACATTGGGATGGTTAAACCTTAAAAGCAATGTTTAAGGGGAGGCATAAGCCTCAGGGGAGGCATATGCCTCAGGGGAGGATTGAATGTTGTTGTAAATCTTGTATAATTTTAGATTTCTAACACTAACCATCTAATGTGTTTCTTAGCATATTAGTTTGTTTGTTTGGTTTGCTTTTCTGTGTTTGTTTCACAGCATACAGGTCTGTGCAGTTGCTGGTTTGGATTGTTTGGAACAAGGTCTAGTAAATTGAAGTTATGGTTACTACTGAAGAAGTTATTGTTTCTCCTGAAGAAGGACAAAAGTGATGTTCAGTGTTTCTACTGAAGTATATACAACTGATTACTTCTGTTTCTACTGAAGTGGAATACAAGTGATACTGATGACATCTACTGGAGAGAAAGACAAGAAGTGTTGGAAAATACTAATTCATGTTCTTCATTCATTCAAGAAACAAGTTACAAAGTACAAACAACTTCAAAAGTAAATAAAGATCATTCCTATACATTTTCAACTACACAAATCCTAAAATTCTATCATTCATATTGCAAAAGCCTGGTGGATATGCATGTCCAGTACGATGAAGAAGCTGAAGGTGAAATGGAAGGATAGATTGATGAAAACGTTGATGATGCTCAAGAACCTATGTTTGGTCCCTGGCAACATCATACTATCTAAATTTGGTCTCTGGCAACATCACACAATCGTTTACTCCATTTTTCCTTTCGCTTTCTCCATCATCTCTGCCTCCTTGCCCTTTCCCTTGGGTCCATGGTATGAAGCACCAGATCTTGGAGCAGGAAAACCAATCACCACTTCTCTTGATTTTGGAAGTGGAGGGTTAGATCTCCTTGACAAAGGCAATGACAATGGTTGTAAAGATGGATTGGCACTTCTGGTCCTTGTTCGAGAGCAAGAAGAAGCCAATTGGATGGACGAAGAAGAGGGTGGTAAATGATTTCTTTTGGGATCATGAGGAGGATGGTATGATGGGTCTTCATTTTCAGAAGATTCCTCATCAGAGGTTAAAGGTAAAGGAACATTGAGGTCGTGCCTCTTTTTGCGAGCCTCTTCCTTGGTTTGCCAAGGTTTCTTAGGGTATCCAGGTGGAAAGTAATTACCCTACCCATTGCTCTCTGAAGATGATGATGAATCGGATGACATCTCTACAGGATTCATGTTTGGAAAAAGATTTGAGATGGTAATTGGGAGGTTATTGAGAAATTAGGGTTTGATTGATAATTGGGGAAAAGTGACAACTGTATCGAGTGGTTTGAGGTTGTTTTATAGACAAAGTCAAGGATTGATGGTCATTAATGCGAGTTCGGTGGCACAGTAAAACTCAAGATATTTACTTACGATATTTTTACTCTTGGATTGATTCTGCTGATTGACTATCAATCAGCAGATTGACCATTGTTTCTGCGGAAGGGTTATTTTTGAAAGTTATTTTACACGTCAGATATGGTCAACAAACTGTTCCGATATACTTGGCCACGATTGGGTAACTTCCTTTTATAACCTAATTCGAATCACTTTGCCCAAAATAACTCACTCCATCATCAAACAATTTAAAACCCATTCCAAAATTCTTTAAGTCGTAACCTCTCATCACAAAATCTTCACATGGCATCTCTTCAAGTCAAGAAAGATCATAACAAGGTTGCTTTTCTGACTAAGACAAAAGGCCATGAGCAATATGATCCAATGGTAGAGTTTTTGCAGAGGTCCAAGATTCATTATGCTCTAACACATTCTCCAAATGTGATATATGAATCGTTGGTGAAACAATTTTGGGCAACGGCTACTAAGAGGTCTGACACAGAAATTGTAGCAACAATTGAAGGAACAGAGTATGTGGTGATTGAATCACTGATTAGAACACAGCTACAGTTGAATTATGAAGGAGGTGTCTACCATACCAACACTGAAGATATTCTTGCTGGCTTAAGAGAGGTTGGCTACCAAAGCACAGCAACAGACATGTGGCACAAGAATCAGTTCTGTCCTATGTGGAGATTTTTGGTGCACACATTGCTTCAGTGTATAAGCAACAAGTCAGGTGGATGGATCAGTTCTCTACCCAATTGGGTTGTGGTATTGTATGTCTCTCAAAGGGTTTAACTTATAATTTTTCTAAGTTTATCTTTGATAATATGATTGAAAATATTCAAAGGAAAAAGCATAAGTTTCTAATGTACCCTAGATTCTTACAGATAATTTTAAATATAACAACCCAAGAGCAAACCTTTTGTCCCATAGGAGCACTTACAAAGAAAGTTTTTGCCTCTATGAGAACTAATTATCAAGGGGCATTTCACCCTTTATTGCCAGCTATGTTGCCACAAGGCAATAATGATGCTGGTGAGGGTGATAAGGCTGANAATGCTTCTCCTGCCCAGCCTCAACCAGTCCCTAGTTCACCCAGGCCTCACACACCACCTATCTCTATTGCTCCTGATGAGCCAGTTCTTGAGGTAGAAGAGACACTTCAGTCTCTTGGTACATCAGTACCTTTGCCTTTTGAACCTGAGATAACTAGACTTCCCACACCTAGTCCTGAAAGAGAACCTTTTGATGATAATATTCCTACATTTGAGCCTGTTTCTCCTGAAAGGCCCAATGATGCTCCCATTACCACAGAGCAATCTGCTAGTGGAGCTGAGGAGCCTATTACTCTCACATCTGTATATGATTTGCTCAACAGGTATGTCAAAAAGGTTGATGATCTTCAAACAGAGCTTGCAGATACTAAATCTTCACTTGGTGCTGAAATTGTGGCTTTAAAGGATAAGATTCAGGGACTAGAGGCACAACTTGGGAAGAAAAGGAAAAGAAAATTGGTGGTTTCTTCTGATGAAGAACAAGAGGGAAGGAAAATGGACTCTCTTGAAGTATTAGCTGATGTGGCTCAACAAGCTGCTACTTCTTTATCTCCTAAAGCTATTCTACAAAAGGAGACAATTCAGTTCAGCAGAAAAAGAAGGAGACAATATTTGGCTCAAGTAGCTGCTGGGACTTCTAAAGTTGTAGATGAGCAAGTTCCTGCTGATGCAGATATGGAGCCTGTTACAGTTGATCAAGCACAAGCTCAGTCTTTTGCTACACCTTCAGAAGAACCATCAGAAGTATTTGTTGCTGGGCAAACTTTTGAGCTAGAATCTGACACTGCTGGTGCTTCTACTCAAGCTGAAGATCCTACTTCACAAGTTTCTTCTGATGCACCTGCTGCTGCCCTTTATGTAGATTTGTCTCATGATGAGGAGCCATCTACTATTGCTTCTGATGTATCTGTATCTGCTAAAGGAAAGGAAGCTTTTGTTGAAGAATTGATTAATCTAGAGTCTATGTCTGATAAGGAAAGGATTGAGCAGATAAGAATGCTTAAAGAGTATGAAGATCAGATGAAGAGCAAAGCATTACAAGAAAGGCTCTCAGCTCAGTTTACTTCCAATCTGTCTCCTGCAAGACAAAGGGAATTGGATGCACAATCCATTCATTTTACTGATGAGCAGTGGGATACATATACTATGCAAGCTGCATCAAATCCTACTCTTGCTCAGAGTATACTGGGAGCTAATTTTGATAGAGAAAATTTTGCTGCTCAAATGGTTGCACTTCGAGATCAGAAGAAGAAGGATGCAGCTGCTAAGAGACAAGCCATTGCACTTCAGAAGGCTAAAGCTAAAAGAGAAAAACCACTTACTGAAGCAGAGAGGAGGACTTATATGAGGAATGTGGTTTACAACCAAAGTGTTGCTCTATACACTTCTGGTTTGAATAAGAAGCAAGTCTGGAATCTACCTGATTCTGAGCTGATAAGGCTGTATAATTTGATTATGAAGCAAATTAAACCAGCTTCTCAAGTAAAAAGGATTGATGATGTTCTAGAAGCTCCTACTGCCAAAAGATCCAAGATTGTTGACTCTACTGCTGATGGTGTGCAAACTGCTGATGGTGTACAATCTTCTGTAAGTTTACCATCTGCTGAGGAAGCATCTGCTGAGGAAGCATCTGCTAGTCAACCAAAGGATGTGTCTTTCATTTCTACCGAGGAAGCATCTGCTAGTCAACCATCAGTTGTTCATGTTTCTTCTGAAGCTTCTATCATAGCTGTTTCTTCTGAAGCTTCACCAGTTGCTGCTGATCATGATATGGATTCCAAGGAACAACCAAGTACAAATGAGATTCCTTCTTTTGTATCTGCTGATCAAGGAAGATCATTTCTTTCCAACTATCGTGCAGTCTTGGCTAAGCAAGCTGAACAAGCAGCTGCTAAAGCTAAAAAGGCTAGGATAGAAATGGATAAGCTGTATCAACAAGGTGTGCATATCTCCATTCCTACTGATGCTTCATCCTCTATTCCTACTGAAGCTGCCTCTGGTGCATCTGACAAGGTAGATCCCTCTATCTCTATGGGAATTTATGTACCTGGTAGGAGGAAGAAGAGGATGTCCCATAAACGACATGTTGCTATTAGAAGATCTCTAAGGATATCCAAGAAGAAGACTGCTAAGAAGGAGAGATCATCTAAACATGTGGATCTCCAGGCTGACAATGCTAACTTTATCAAGAAGGGTTCTCCTACAACTTTTCCAGAAGATTCTTATAGTGTGTTGAAAGATTGGAAGGTGACTGATGGTTAGATCAACACAATCTATAGAATGGATGGATCTTCTGTGGAGTTTACTTTCTTGAAGGATATACTACATTTGGTGGATAAACAAGACCTGAACACTCTTTATGCCTATGTGACACATTATTATGCAAGTCATAAACCACAAGGGGCAGGGTTGTACTTATTGGGGGATCTGCAAGTTCTTTTTGATTCTAAGTCTCCTAATAGTACAGGGTATTCTATTTGGAAGAATTCTCATAAATGGAAGGTTGATACATGGAGATTCTATCCTTCACCAAATGTACATGTTGTGGAGTCTAAGTGTGGGATGAGAGTTTGTATGTTCTCTGATCAGCAGTATCCATTGTCATCTAAACTGCTGAGAAGATTGCTGAGAAGGAAGTTGGAGGTTTCTCCTAATCCAGTGTCCAATGATCTCACACATGCAGAACAATTGATTGGATTAATCAAGTCTCAGCTTCTACAACCTCAGGCTTCTACTTGATTATGGTATTATTTGTTGTTTATTTCTTAGTAAAAAAAATAATAAAAAAAAGGTATTTCTTAGATTTTTGTACTAACTGTTTGCAGGTTTGTTGTATAGTAACTCTGTTGATGGTTATCAACTCACCAGTTGTGACTTGTGTCCATCAAAGAGTTGGCTAGTCCAAAGGGTATAGCTTTGGTAAAGACACATCAAATCTGTTGATGGCTATAATGATTTGCCAAAAATCATAGGGTACTCAACTCACCCATGTTTAATTGCTGAGAGTTGAAATGGTCATCAATTCACCATGGATCTTTTTCTGTGAAAATCCAAAGAATTGACTAGCCCATAAGTATATGGCTTGTGGTAAAGGCAGTGGTAATCCATATTGGTTTTCAATTCACCAAGGATGTTTCCTTTAAGAATTGGCTAGTCCTAAGCAAACGGCTACAGGTAAAGACAACTTAAATCCGTTTATAGTTGATGATTTACTAAAAATCATATGGTTATCAGTGTACCATGGTTTTCGAACTTAAACATTTGGCTACTCCAGTAGTGATGGCTATTGGTAAAGAGACATCAAATCCATTATTTTCAATGATTCACCTCTCACAGGAGTTAACACACCTGGATGTGATGAGAATAGTATGAAACTTATTTGTTTTGATGTATCTATTGTCATATGTTGCTGCAAAGATATGGTGTTTCAAACTTATTCATCATAGAGATGTCATCTTTTTGGTTCTTTGCTGCTGATGTTTGAAGACAATCCTCTTTGCTGATGTTTGAAGACAATCCTCTTTACATTATTGTGATTACTGATCTATCAAGGAATCTTGAACTTAACCCTGTCAAATTCAAGATTAGGGGAGGATTGTTGGGAATTCTACTAAGTGAGAATTCTACTGATGGTTACTGCTGAAGGAATCTGCTGAAGACACAGATTCTGCTGAAGATGTGATACTGCTGAAGACATAGTTTCAGCATATTTAGTTTATGCGGATATAGTTAAACCGCGTATTATGTAATGTAGTTAGGATATGCATGAGTAATATTAGGAAAAGATAATGCATATCATTTAAAGTTTATAGAATATACGTTTCTTGTGAAACGGTTTAGGTTAGGGTTCCTTGTCTATAAAAGGAACACAAGTTTATGTTCTATGTAACGAACGAGTTTACAAGTTATTAATATATAAAAAATCCATAAAGGATTAAACGTTCTCAGTATTCATTGTTTATGTTTGTATTTGTTTTCCGCATTAGAATACAAGCTTTGGAGATTCTCTATAGGAGTGTTTGTGATTACATAGACACTACTAACGATCAACAAGATCTATCAAGGGTATTAGATTCAACAATTTCCTAAGTATACCATCTTGTTGCTTCTATCATCAAGCTTTGTTAAGCGTTGTGATGGTACCTTTGCATATGCTATGCAGCCGAAAACTCTTAGAGTTTCTAGGTTTGGCTTTCTTCCTTTAATAGCTTCATAGGGAGTAATATCTTCTAGTGCTTTTGTAGAAACACTATTTAAGATGTATATTGCATGTCTAACAGCATCAGCCTAAAAATTTTGTGGCATGTTAGTTGCTTTCATCATACATCTAGTTGTAGACATAATTGTCCTATTTCTTCGTTCAACTACTCCGTTTTGTTGTGGTGAATAAGGAGCGGTAAGTTGTCGTGCTATGCCATTTTCTTTGCAATATTGTGTGAATTCATTTGATGTGAATTCTCCACCACGATCAGTTCTAAACATCTTTAATGTTGTCCCTAACTCCTTTTCTATCGTGTTCTTGTATTCCTTGAAAGTATCAAATGCTTGATCTTTCGTTTCTAAGAAATACGCCCACATATATCTTGAGTAATCAACGGCTAACAAGAATATGTATCTTTTTCCAGATGGTGTTGGTGGTGTGATTGGTCCACATAAATCTCCATATATTAAGTCTAAGGGTAATGTTGATCTGGCTTTGGCTTTCTTTGGGAATGGTGCTCTACTATGTTTACCAACTAAGCAAACATCACAGATTTGTGTTGTATGTTTAATGGCAGGTATTCCTTGAACTAACTCTCTTTGAGCCATAGATTTTAATGATTCAAAGTTCAGATGTCTTAGTCTTGCGTGCCATAACCAAGTGTTATCCTTTAAGTTTGCTAGTAAGCAAACAGGTGTGCCTATTCTCAGACTTGCTTTATATAGACGGTTTCTTTGTCTAGTAACTTTCATGAAGATTTTGTCGTCCATGTCATAAAGTCGTAGTTCATTATCTTCCATTACAACTTTACAACCAATTTTGGTGAATTGTCCAAGGCTCAATAAATTGCTCTTCAGGCTTGGGATGTAATAAACATGTGAAATAATTCTTTGTTTCTCGTCATCACATTCTAATAGAATTGAACCTTTGCCTTTGATCTCTATGTGTGATCCATCTCCGAATTTCACTTTTCAACTAACTTTCTCATCTAGATCTTTGAAGTGTTCTTTCACTCCAGTCATATGGTTACTAGCTCCATTGTCTAAATACCATAGACTATCCATATTTGTCTCTTTAGTTTCTACTTCTTCGATTCAGGGCAAAATTAGAACCCTTGGTATATGATGATTTGGTTAGTGATTCCGAACCACTCTGATACCAATTGTTGGCCTCAACGTTGGATCTATGGTCTAACGTAGTCACAATATACCAAAGTACATGAATAATCAAATGAAATATCTTTGTATAATTTGAAATAATAAATTTGTCATCAAGTATTTGTGTTTACAGAATCCATCTATTTATAATAAGTGAAAAGGTGTGAATGAAAGGTTGTGTTGGTTCGAATAGAACCAACAGATGTGTCTGTTAGTTTGTAACTGCTTTTGGCAGTTATTCCATGCGAGTTGACTTTTGTGGTGGTTGACTTTGACTTCGAGTTTGACCTTTAGTATGGGTAGATTGGGATTAACCCAATATATCTTTCTCCATCGGAAAAGATATACATTGATGTGCTATCTGCATAGACGGAACTTGAACATTTTTTTGAGGGGGCCTAATTTATTTTAGGGGGGGGCGAATCGGAATTTGTTTGTAACCTCAACTAAATTAATCCTAAAACCTATAATATTTACACTAGATGCCGCAAATTTTGGAGGGGCCGGGGCCCTCCTCTGCCCCTACATAGTTCCGTCCCTAGCTATCTGCCACACACATGAAATACGTGACGAAATATGTATGAGCTACAAACATGTATATGTCTGCAGAATCATGGATGTAGGTTTTATGGATGAGAAGAGAAAAAAAAGGAAAGAATAACTAATACATACTGTTTTATCTGTCCTTTTAAACTTCATCCAAACTTTCTGATCCTTTTCATTTTTCAACGAAATGCCATTGATGGTAGGAAACCTGCCTGAAAGAGAAAACTTACCAAATTACCATCTATGTGTTAACAACTCACATGTGTATGACTACACAAACATATCCGCATTGTCATTCACCAGGAACTTGCAAATGAGACATTGGCCAGGTGTTTGGTAAACAACGAAAAAGCAAAAGAAAACAAAAAAGTTCATCAATCTCAAAATAACTCATGCAGAATTGTATGGACCTAGCAACACTGTTATTTATCATCTGAATGCATAATAAATAATCTTATATAGTGTTGTAATATTTTGATTTGTAAAATATTTTTTTTGTACTAAAACATACGGCCAATGTCTCATTTGCTTTGTCGATGTCTATGACAAGCAACATTAAATAAGGAATGGAAATGCGTACTGATTTTCCTCTTGATCTTCTTCCTCTTATTGGGTGGTGTAGGAGGCTTGGGCACATGGTTAAAGAGGGCGGTTTCGTGGTTGCTGCAAGAAAAGGGTAATTACGTATGTATGAGTACGTACAAAAAGGAGATAAGAAGCTTAGTCTAATATGCTAGTACTATTAATTGAAAAACAAAAATTGAGAGGTTTACAAGATCTTATTATTATGGTTTTATAAAGTTTAGGTATTATGATTATAAAGGCACCGAACCAGCTAGAAGGCAACTCATTAATCAATTTGTAGTACATGGCAAGATTGTTAACCCCGCATTCCTTAGAATGCAACAATCCTTCTAAACGCTTGTCGTTCCTGTTCGTCCCCCTCAGAGATTCCAATAGCTGCATCAGAAATGGCTTGATACAAAGGCTCTGGGATTTCAAATCGCACTGTCAAACAATAACAATAACAAAGACAAGTTAATGAACTTGTTAGCATCAATAAGAAAATGGCAAAGAGAAAAGAAATGCATGGGCTTCTAGCTAGTCGTTTTGGAGGAGTTGTGTCCTTGACCTGAAGCTCAAAGTTTATAAAACCATAAATAACGTCAATCAAGTTGAAAGGTAACCAAGTGAGTCATAGCTGATCATTATTGTGTCTGCCAACAAATTAACTGTTCAAACTTCAAGTAAAATACATAACATGGTCATGATCATTCCAATAAAGTCCAATTTTATATTCTGCTACACATTGACAAACCCCAAAAACCACCAAATAACTATGAAAAAACTACATCATGATAAACATTTTGAAATCAAAGTACATGTAAAAGCCCTCGATTACAATAAAACAAACATAGAAGCATTTTAGAGAGATCCAATTCCCATGTTTAGATTTGGGACGGATGTTGATATTTACTTGTTGACGAATTGCAGCGTCGAGTTCATTAACGATCTCGACCATATTTGGTCTTTCTTTTGGATGTTCATGTTAGGAACACGTTTCACGTTATGAAAAGTGTCGGTCATTATATTTGTAATAGGTTGCTTATTAGACTTATTATGTTTACATTTTATCTTACATGTTAAGTAAGTTTATGATGTAATGTTACATTGTGTGGAAGTCCAAGGGCCAAGTATGTAATAGTGCTAGAATGATATAGAAACCCTTGGACTCCCCTATATATACAATGTATAAGCCTTGCTTAAGGCTTGTTGGTTCTCATTTGTATTTCAAGTTTATCATTATCAATATTAAGAGTTCCTTCCAAACACTTGTCTCTTCTTCTTCTTTATTCTTGGTTAATAATTCTATGGTTGTTTATGTTTCAATATGGTGACCTAACAAGTGGTATCATTCGCCTAGGGATATTTGAGGTTGTTTTAGATTAGTGTAGGTCTAGTTTTGATCTCGTTGGTTTAATCTTATACTCGTTATTTTTTGGTTTTGTTTGAGTATTTCATAAGTTTTTAAGGTTTTACATATTATACTTGGTCTTGAAACTTTTTGGTTCTCTGCTTTGCAACAAAAAAAATACAAAACAGTACGTTTTCAGGGTTTTAGGGTTTAATAGCGAGTTTGAAAATTTGCCTAAACCCTCTTTTAGCAAGTTTGAAAGTTTTTTGGTAGCGAGTATCATATATTGTGTAGCGAGTTTGGTACGTTTCAGGCGAGTAAGCCTTTATCCTTATCGCTCTAGCGAGTAAGGAAATATTACTAGCGAGTAAGAATTTAATTCTTTCTTAGCGAGTATCGTCTTATACTCTTACTTAGCGAGTATTGTTTTTTAATAAAGGTTTCTAGCGAGTATTGCCTTAAATGTTTTTTATAGCGAGTTTGCTTTAAAACTTCAATAGCGAGTATAAGTCACAAATTAGCGAGTATCAATTTTCTCAAGGATAGCGAGTATCAATTTTTAAAGCTAACATAGCGAGTTTCACTTTTACAAGGTTACATAGCGAGTTTGCTTTAAATTGTTTAAGATAGCGAGTATAAGTCACTTTAGCGAGTATCAATAGGTTCAAGGTTTCGTAGCGAGTATAATTGGGATAATTAACAAGTAAGAAAACTACTTTGGGCCTTCGTCTCGACAACAACAACTAATCTTCAACAACAACCTTTAACCATCCTTTAAAGATCCATTTTAACATAATCAATCAAGATGTCTCGACCTCCATTCTACTT
>LBNU01011249.1:1324-16849 GCA_014162995.1 Artemisia annua
TGTAGCCTAGTAATTGCCTTAATGTTGTTAGATTAGTTATAATATGTATTTTAAGTTTGTATGGGTCAATCGGGTAAAATATGTATGGGCTGGGTTAAACCTATACCAAAACACCCGTTTAGTTAATGACAGTTATTTGACAGTTTATTTAGTTAACATGAAACGTTGTGATGGTCTATGTGTTAAGCCACAACGTTTCATTCTAGTATATAAGCATTAGGATCGAGTCAAATGTAACTAACTTTTACCTTTTACAGTTTCAATATATCAAAGTATTATTTGTCCAAGTTTTATCATTTTTTACATTTCTGTTATTGCACAAACATCATGGTCAATTATAAGCAAATCCTCAAACGTAATTGGCTCCAAGCCAAACCTGTGAAATCGAGACAACAATGATATGGTATGGTGATCAATTATTTTGCGCAAGTATAGATGATAATTATAAGGTGAAGGTATGCTAAATTATGTAATCAACTAATAACAGATAAGCATGTTTAACTCAAGTAAGTGTATTGTTGAAGAAATATGTCCTGACTAACTTATTGATAAGCAATATATAGTAAGAAAACTAAAAAGTTTCTTATTGATTGATTTACAAGTTACAACCCCCAAATAACTTACTATCATATTAATCTTCTGTTTGCTTTAAGATAAGTTTGTGACTAAGGTTTTAATGTTACAGTCCTTGCACATGGATATTGATAATCTACACGTATGATGTAAGTTTGTAGATTATCATTTTCAACTGAAAGTCAAATTGGTAAGATGTGTTATGTGAAAAGCATATTGTAGACTTTTTTTTGTTTGTTAAAGGATTACATCAAACACAAGACAAACTTTATGTTATATTTCAAACATTTTTTTACACATTTTGAAACAAAAAATAATAGTGACTAAAGGTAAGGTAATTTTTTGTTGACCGATAATAACTCAAAAGTCTATATATTATAATTTGAACCAAGAAAATGAGATGATCTGATGACTTGTGATATTGTCATGAAAACTGTGAGATATATTAGGGGTGGCAATCGAGTCGTGTTCGTGTTAACCTATTCGGGTTCGCGTGTTGGCGGGTTAGTATAACATCTACCTAAACACGACCCATTTATTAATCGTGTCAAGGAACTCAACCCTAACCCACACCTGCATAACATGTGTAACCCATTTTGACCCGTTTAACCTATTTAAATAAATAGGTCAAGTAGTGAATAAGGTTGATGCCTTATTGATTTAATTGGTTAAAATGCAAAAATGATATAAGGATTTAAAATATGATAAAAATAACAGACGAATAACTATACAAAAATTTCTTAGTTATAAGCGTCCATTTCTATGATATATGAGGTATAATCGTAATTCAAGCGTATTAATTACATAACAAAATACATTTAATCTACATGCAACATAAAAGTACATGTTATATATTTTATTTTTAGAGTCTTATATACTTAAACGGGTTTACGGGTTGACCTGTTTAATATTTACTTAACCCAAACACGACCCATTTATTAAATGGGTTAGACGGGTTGACCTGTTTATCCTCAACCCAAACCTGTTTAACTTCATGTCGGGTTCGTGTCGTTTATTGTGTCGTGTCGAGGTTTGCTACCCCTAAGATATATATGACCAAATAGAAATGTAGATGGTATGGTGAGTAGTTGTAGGAGAAGAATAAATATGCATTAATGCATCAACAATTAGTTTGGAAGTAAACTTGTACTACGTAATAAGTAATTTTATTGGCAAAATTGCAAAGTTGACTTATAATTGCATATAACAAATTTCGTGATTCTATGTATACTTATTTTTTACATCCTGCATATTTTTAACTATCTTAATAGTTTTATATCTTGCGTATTTTTAACTATCTTAGTAGTCTATTTTACTACTTTACATTACAGAATGTTATCGTGGTCATTTTTACACTCCTAGGCCGTGCTTCGCACAACCTTAAAACTTCACTGGTATTCTCTTATAATAACATAACATGTACAAATGTACTTGAAATAGGTTAAAAACGTATATTGTCTCCCATTATATATCATCTTAACATGAACCATGGTTATTACTAAAGTTATGTATCAGAACGACATTATTTGTGTATCTTAAAACGAAATTTATACATCTCACTGGATTGTCAAATAATATCTTATTAGTACACTGTCTCTTGTAGCATGCATATGACCACACCTTCAATTCACTTAGAGCACACTACTACAAAATTTGGAATAGAGCCCCCCTAATAGAGCCATGTTTAAAGAAAAAACGGGCTCTATAAAGGTTTCCGCCAAATCCAAGAGCATAGAACCCGGTTAGAAAATTAAAAAAGAGGGCTCTATTACAAGCACAACATAGAGTCGTGTTTTAAAGGAAACAACAGGGCTCTATTTGTTTGATTTTTCATTTTGACCATTGAGCGGGATATCTCCCTCCTAAACTTTTCACTTTGCTTTGTTTTCTTCTTTTCACCTACCAAACCCACAAACACATACACCCCAAAATCACTTTATAGTTATTCCTCATTTTTTAGTTATTCCCATTGACTGCTTGTGTTTCAAAATTTTCAAAACAATCAGGTATACACTCTTGCTCTAACATTCATTTAATCATAAATTCGAGGTGTTGATGGTTTAAATTAAGGGGTTGTTTGTCCGAATTTGTAATTCCTAGGGTACCACCATTAACGGTGGTTTTAAACTCGATTGCCTATAGAATCATTTCTATTATGTGTTAAATTTGTTTATTTTTTTTTCTCAAGGTTTGCATTCTTTATTTATTTATAGTTACAATTTTAAATTGAAATCTTAGTTTGTTTATAATTAGGGATCTGAGTAGAACATATGGTTTAATTTTATAATTTAGTTAGAAGTTAATCATATGGTGTATATCTGGGCTTTGTACACTGCTTACTACCAACTGTTTATGTTAAACACAATTATGTAACCCTGGCATTTATTTGACCTCAAATGTTTATTTATGGTCTTCCATTATTATTTCTTGTTTAGGTGATTCTTTTATTTACAGTATTGTTACTCTGATAGTTCTTTGTGTTGTTTCTGCAGCTTACAAGACACAAGTTGCCCGCAATACAAATATTGCTAAACTTCAACCTGGTTACCTCTTTCCGGAGGTGTGTACTATCACTACCACATGTGATTAATAGAAATTTGCTTTTCTTTTTTCCTTATTATCTAACAGACTTAATTTCTCAATGTTTATAAACGATCATGTACTTCAAGCGGAAATAATCAATTTCTGTTATAGACTACTTCTCTTCTTAACATTGGACTTTTTTCTAACCATGTCTTTTCAGGTACTCCCATAATCCAGTATTTGGTGCTTCATGGTATTTTGGATCTGGGATTAGTTATTGCTTTAGATTTTATTTCAAGTTTGTTAGCTTGAATTCTCATCATTGACTTTGTTGGAAGGTAATTCCTACCATGTATTCAATAATTGACTAGGTAACTTGACATTTAGCCAACTGAACAAATATTGGAGTTTTTGATTTCTGTGAATTCTCTAGGATGCCAAGTTTTATAATATGTGGAACTAAACACTAAGCATCTTGTTGAACTACTATTTGCTTTTCAATAGGGCTCTATGGCCTTTTTTGTAGTAGTGAGCCGCACACAAGCAAATACACAAAATTGAAGTTTTTTTTTGGTTCTTTCTACATGCTATCATCGGTTTGTTGGGGTAGATTTGGGATTTAGAGCATAAAGTGGCTTATTGCGCTACTTGCAACCTGGGTTAGTGTTTTTGTGAGTTTACTAATTACTCCGTTTTTCTTTTAATCTTATGAATGATAGACGTAATCAGTGATTAATACAAAGAGGTGTTGATATCATTCAATAGCATGATGGTTTATGTTCTGTTGCGGGTATATCGGCTTATGGACCTCATTGTTAACAGTTTTTATAGCAACAGAGAGGTGTTTCTTGGAGCACTTGTCAGGCAAGTCTTAAATATTTACAGAAACTTTGCAATTTAGCTTACTTTTTGGTGTAAGTATAATGCATATCAAGAGTTACACACTCAGCTTTCTATGAAGATTTTTCATGCCTTTTTGTAAATCATCTAACATTATTTTATAATCAAAAAACTTTCGTACTTCAGCAATGCAAGTGTCGCCTTGGACAAGCTGCGATTCCTTAGTGTTACTGCTTCAGAACTTCTGGAGGTTGCTCCTGAACTTCTGGAGGTGGTCGGCTCAACAATAAGTCCCAAATCTATGGATAATAAGACTGTATTTTGTTTGTACTCAGCGTGATGATAAAGGTTTGTACTATCAACTTGTAACTCTTATGGTATTGGGATGTCCTAGATGCAATTACAGTCGCTTATTATACTTGTTTTGCTCTCATTTTTCTGCCACACAAATATTCACCTTATAAAAGATACTTTACATCCTTTATGTAGTTTTAGAAGAAGTATTTGACAGTAGTCAAGACTGGCTTCGAGGTTGCAATGTGGATTTTTTCGTCAATCGTCTTTTGAATTTCCTGGATTTCTCTCCACTGTTTGGAGCTTGTACTTGGATGGGTAAAGTCACGATTTATTATTTATTCATCATGTGGCGTGATTCTCAATTCTAAAGGCAGGTTGGGGACGACATCAACTTCATCAAACCCCATCTGTTTGTGTCAAGTTATTCTAAGGCAGTGACAATAACGAGACTTACAGTGATGTCAATCGTGTATGTTTTACTTTCATTTATGTTCAAGTAGTTAATAAAGTTGGCTTGTATCTTTTCGGATGTATTGTTTGTAAGAGTAGTCATACGGTAGGCAAGCTCAATGTATATCAGCAGTACTGATTTGTAAAGTTATAATGTCAATGGATCTTCCTTATTTGAATCAATGCTATGTTCATTTCGGAAAAGAACAGCAACAAATTCAGGTTGAAATTATCTGGTACAGTTTTTTTTTTTTTTTTTTTTTTTTTTTTAATTATTTTTTTCACATAGAGCCATGTTTTTAAAAGAACAAACCGGGCCTCTATAACAACAAATAGAGCCCGTTTTTAAAACCGGGCTCTATATGCCTTTCCGAATAGAGTCCACTCCCCTTTTGTGCCCTCATGTAAAACCGGGCTCTATGACCCATTTCAACCGGGCTCTATGCCCTTTTTTGTAGTAGTGGCAAGTGCAGTGGTAACGTGATTGGAGGCGTTAAGGCCATATTAACGCGCGTTAACCTGCATTAGTCGATGTGTGCAGTCGCGTTAAGGCCGCGTTAACGTGGCAAGTTATTACACTAACGCCACGTAAAAGCTAAAGTGTGTTTTTTTTTTTTTTTTTTTTTTTTTTTTTTTTTTTTTTTTTTTTTTTTATTCGTAAAAGAAGGATTTCGCATAGTTAAAAGAATTGAGTGCTTACTTCTGAAAAGATGATTTTCAAGACTACCTTTTTGCATATATTCATCTACAAGAACAAAATTACCATCTTCCTTGCAATATCCAACGAGTTAAACAAGATTTGGGTGCCTCAAATTTGCTACAAAATTTACTAGTGCCTGCATAAAAATGGATTTGCGCAACCTTTTAGTCAAGTCTACGTTTAATAGTTTTATACATGCATAACCCCAAAAGGTAGTTAAGTAGTGGGGGCATGGGTCTCTCCACTGGAGATCTAAGTTTAATCCCTGCATACTGCAATTTTCGGGTGTTAGCCCATTTAATGATGTTAGTACAAATGTTAATGTTTATTTATGTTTAAGACTTTTAGATAATATGTAAATACGTTTATTTAGTGTTTGGGTCAGTTTAGTATGTCTGCAATATGGGTCCAATTCTGTAAACCCAAACAGGCCATTATGCAGCAGTTAGGGTAGTTATAGGAAACGGGTACATGCCAAACATCACAACGTTTGGATGTTCATTGATGCCGCTTCATGTAGTATAAATAGGATAGAATTCAGTAAACAATTGTAACCCTTTGTTGTTAATATATCAGTTTATTAAAGGGTTCAAACCCATTCTCTTGTTCTTATATTATTCTTGATGATGGTTCATACATGATGCTTGTTTGGTTATTAATGATCCTGGAAACCTGAAGATTAGAACCGATGCAACGATTATCAGTGGTATCAGAGCAACGAGGAATCAAACAACACAACAATTCATGATTTTGATCATCACTCAAGATTCAAAAGCATCGAGATTGAAGTCTGGGTTTTCGCCATGGTTTACAAGAATACTTGGCGATATGTTGTAGAACTTGAGAGTTCACACAGATTTGGTAACCAGAAACAACAAGGACACAACCTGTTGTTTACAAAGAACTTGCGAGTTCTTTGGAAGTAAAATTTGGCACGAATTGTTTCAAATCGACACAAAAGATGAAGACCTCTTTGTTGCGACAAAGGTGGAGATGAAGACCAGATTCAAACAAAGAAGGAAAAGAGAAAAGGGTACACGTTAAATTGCTTTTGAGTTATAAGTGTGGAATGATTGCAAATTTTCAAGGACTAGATACCAAAGATGATGAAGCAGTTGAGACTGTTACAAAACGTTTGTTGATCTAGTTGTAATCTACCATGAAACCGCTTATGTGCCTTGGGTTGAAAAGTCGTATGAAGTAGGAGAAGCAAGTAAGAGTTGCTTGGCCATGGACCTGCAAGGCCAGAAGGACATGAGGGTGAAGGATGGAGCAATAGAGACAAGTCAGGACCATTTTGGTGTTAGACTTGAATCAGAAGATGAAGAACAACACAGCAGCCAGGATAGTAATGACTTTGACGTCATCACTTAAAGATTGAAGCAAGCAGACTCAGAAGAAATTTGTTACTAACATATTAGGGGGAAATTGTTAGCCCATTTAATGATGTTAGTACAAATGTTAATGTTTATTTATGTTTAAGACTTTTAGATAATATGTAAATACGTTTATTTAGTGTTTGGGTCAGTTTAGTATGTCTGCAATATGGGTCCAATTCTGTAAACCCAAACAGGCCCATTATGCAGCAGTTAGGGTAGTTATAGGAAACGGGTACATGCCAAACATCACAACGTTTGGATGTTCATTGATGCCGCTTCATGTAGTATAAATAGGATAGAATTCAGTAAACAATTGTAACCCTTCATTGTTAATATATCAGTTTATTAAAGGGTTCAAACTCATTCTCTTGTTCTTATATTATTCTTGATGATGGTTCATACATGATGCTTGTTTGGTTATTAATGATCCTGGAAACCTGAAGATTAGAACCGATGCAACGATTATCATCGGGGTGGTCATGAGATGCGTATGTGTTCAAGATGAGAGGACTTAATAAGAAACTAAATAGTCATATTTTCCACTTTTGGCGAACTTTCTCTTAAGCAAATTCAACAATGCCTTAGTCGAATAAATTTCTCTTATCGCCTAAGTTGCCAATCGGTTTCTTATGGTTGAATGTGTAATTAGGGGTACTGAGTTGCTTTTGGTGTTATTTTCAGCTCAGAAATTATGGTGTTTATCTTTATGTTTTATTGCTATATTAATATGTCAGTTTGAAACTCTTTTATGCTAGTTTGATACGCATTACTATAACTCCGTGAGTATGTTATACTGTCTACCCACCCTTTAAAAACGCTCCAAAAATGACCGTCCCCAAGCCTGGTGTTAGCCTCAAAGTTTCTCGTGGCCTTTCGAAGCTCAGAATAGTTGAACTTCTTTAGGTTTTCTGTAACAGCCACCGTACTGCTAGAGGAGGAGGTGGTGCCATTACTGTCACCACCCGTGGATGGGTGTTTCTTAGATGGCTTTACAATAAAGTTTCCCATGACACAGATACGAGAAGGGTGATGAAAAAGAGATGATGAATTGGTGATAAAGATGAAACTGTGCACGTATAATATAGAGCTTAACACGAGATGGAGTTCAGCCTTCAGAACATGTGACACCTACCTTATACGAAAGTGATTCCCGGGAACCACCTTAGAAATCGAAACCTTTGAGAAGCGATGAACAAAACCTACGTACCTTAGGATTTGAACGGGAACCACCATACATTAAAAAAAGAAGTAAGAAAGACTGTTAATAGATTAAAAACACTAGAAAAAACTAATCTCAGAATCGTTCTTTAATAATGGAGGTTTTAAGGTATGAGTAATCTGGNATCTGATTTGTGACCTTGTGTGATTTACACACGCGTATTTCCTTTGATTGTTCCACAAGTTTGTACCACGTTCTTTTCTTTTTCTCCTTTTGTGTCTCGGCAAAACACAACCAACAACAATTTACCCACGGTAAATTTTTTTGTTCCAAAAGACCAAGCGTTGTTACTTGTCTTTATTTCGCCAACAAGTGATGTCCTTGTTTGCCCTTCGTTGCTTGTACAACAATCTACAATATTTCCTTCTTTTGTTCTTGTTCCACACCGCGTTAAATATTGTATATGTTTTCCAAAAACAATCCTCGATTGCTTTCTATTCTTCTCGGTATACCTTCTATTCCAAGCCAACGAATTCTTTTCTTTTCCTTATCAAACGTACGTATTGTCTTTCTTTTTTTCTCCACCTTTGTCCGCGACAAAGAGGCGTATTTTGCTTTGTTGTATGATACTTGAAGGCCAACAAAATGTAACAAATATTTGTACAAACTGTCGCGTTCAAAACCAAGCCAACACAAACAAACACGAGTCACCACTTCGTTTGGTGCCTCCTCGAATGCAATTTCTACACAAGTACGGTCGTGCACTACTTTCCTTGCGTCTAAAGTTATCTAGGCAACGTCTATATAGATATACGTCGCGTATTATGGGTCCTGAAAGTAAATTTCAGTCGGTATCCTTTGGTTTCTGAAACTAGTGTCTCGTTAAGGGTTTAGGGTATTTCAGAAAGTGTAACGAAATAGTTTCTGTGGATTCAGGATGTTAACGAAAAAAANGACGCCAAATGTTGTCCCAAAGTGTATAATGGATCGAAATATGAAATTGCAAAGTGTATATGAAACTAGATAACTTGTATATGATTTTTCCAACTAGTACACAATTACAGAATATCAAGTATTTATAGGCATGAAAGGTTGCCATGAACCTTTGTGACTGTTCGCTCAAGGGTTGTGTCCCTTGGCCTTGATTCTGGATCGAACAGGTACAAACCAACAGGCATGTCCCTTCGCTGTGTCTTATGGGTCGAACACGTATAACCCAAGAGTTGTGACCCATTGAAAAATAACTAACTAAACTAACATAACCGCTATTCGGTTATTATGTTTCTAACGAACACATTTGGTCCTTGGAGTTTGTTTCATCCGAAAAAAGTGACATGCAAGATTACATGCTCACAATGTGTTCAAGATGAGAGGACTTAATAAGAAACTAAATAGTCATATTTTCCACTTTTGGCGAACTTTCTCTTAAGCAAATTCAACAATGCCTTAGTCGAATAAATTTCTCTTATCGCCTAAGTTGCCAATCGGTTTCTTATGGTTGAATGTGTAATTAGGGGTACTGAGTTGCTTTTGGTGTTATTTTCAGCTCAGAATTTATGGTGTTTATCTTTATGTTTTATTGCTATATTAATATGTCAGTTTAAAACTCTTTTATGCTAGTTTGATACGCATTACTATAACTCCGTGAGTATGTTACACTGTCTACCCACCCTTTAAAAACGCTCCAAAAATGACCGTCCCCAAGCCTGGTGTTAGCCTCAAAGTTTCTCGTGGCCTTTCGAAGCTCAGAATAGTTGAACTTCTTTAGGTTTTCTGTAACAGCCACCGTACTGCTAGAGGAGGAGGTGGTGCCATTACTGTCACCACCCGTGGATGGGTGTTTCTTAGATGGCTTTACAATAAAGTTTCCCATGACACAGATAAGAGAAGGGTGATGAAAAAGAGATGATGAATTGGTGATAAAGATGAAACTGTGCACGTATAATATAGAGCTTAACACGGGATGGAGTTCAGCCTTCAGAACATGTGACACCTACCTTATACGAAAGTGATTCCCGGGAACCACCTTAGAAATCGAAACCTTTGAGAAGCGATGAACAAAACCTACGTACCTCAGGATTTGAACGGGAACCACCATACATTAAAAAAAGAAGGAAGAAAGACTGTTAATAGATTAAAAACACTAGAGAAAACTAATCTCAGAATCGTTCTTTAATAATGGAGGTTTTAAGGTATGAGTAATCTCGGACGGAGCCAGGACACAATTTGACCCGGGGCATTTACGAAAAATTATACATAATGAGGAACACAGTTGTTTTGGACTGGGTGCAGTTAGGAAAAATCGAGTTTTTTTACAAAAATTAACACAACACCACAAAATTCCATGGGTGTCCCGGGACCCACTGGGACCCACCCTGGTTCCGTCATTGTGAGCAATGATTGCCATACCTAATTGGTATGCCTAATTTTGTGCCTAATAAGGATCTTAAGACATGTGGCAAAATCAATGCTATATGTGAATTAGGCATCCTAATCATTTTCCTTAAGGTATATGTCCTTGACATAGAAGCTGACACGCAACACGTACGATGTTTTTAATTCTTTACTATTATATTTTCAAAGCCTTACTTTTAAGAGCATGCGGTAACGTGACCACACGTTAAAACTTAACGCACTGCCACGTCAGCGCCACATCAGCTTTTACCTTTTAACCTTAACTCTTGACTTTCCACCCCGGTAGTATAACTCACCTATAAGGGTGAGCATTCCGACCGTTTGGACCGGACCGACCGACAAAACCGACCGAAAACCGGACTGACCGAAGGACCAACGGTCCGATCTCGGTCTGGGATTTTTCATTAATTCGGTCCTCGGTCCGGTCCGGTCTGGACCGACAAAAAACGGAAAAAACTTGCCAAAATCTTGCCTAATTAATTGGACCGGGCCGACCGAAGACCGACAAGACCGAGACCGGACCAACCACCTTCGGTCCGGTCTCGGTCTATGGTTTTTCCCTAACTCGGTCTTCGGTCCGGTCCGGTCCGGTTTTTGGACCATGATCACCCCTACTCACCTATAACTCACCTTAACTTACCTCCACCTCAATTAGTATTTTCAATTTCAACCCCGTTAGAAGGGGGTGGGGTGAAAAATTTTTTTTTAGCCAACTTCCACCTTAACGCACGTTAAGGTCTTAACGCACCACGTTAACCTTCTCTTGACTTTCATGCCCGGTAAGGTAACTCACCTCTTTTTTGTTGCCCGGTTAACATTAACGCAGGGGGAAAGTCACCTTACCCCATGCTCTAACTAAAGTTACTATTGTAACCCTCATACTTTCACAGCAAGTCAAAAGTGGTTTGATAAGATCATATTGTAAACAGATATTGCAGCTATTAAATATTTAAATGTCAAAAGAAGTCAATAGTTCTATAATAAATGAAAGATATACTACTTCATAGTATAGAAAACATAATACAGTTATGAAGTCAACTATTCACGTTATCGTTAAAATCGTGCCTAATTAAGAAAATGAAATCTTACATTATATATATATATATATTCTAATAAGGGGTAAGTGCCCCGTTCAAAGTACATATATTACAAAAATATTACAAAATGTATTACGGGAGTCTTAAGGTTGAAAATGTGGCTGAAATTCAATGAGTACAAAGGTTGGTGTAGAGGGTACATATGTTTCACCATGTTATTGGATGCAAGTACAAAGGACCACCGTTACTCCGTCGCGTTGGACAACTGTTTGAAGCACTGTTCATCAACTAATACCCCGTTTTTGACACTGTTCATCCCCGTAATCAACCTATAATGCTACCTTCACACACCTTTTTTATCTTATTTTTATGCACTAAATACCAGAATTACATCAAATTTCCAAAGCATCTCAAATCAAGACAAAACCATAACCTTCTCTCAAAATATAACACCAAATCCGGTTTGTCCTTCATCCTTCTCTCCCTAAAAACTAAACCAATATGACGGTAGTGTGACGGTGGCTGACCGGATTTTATTTTTAGAACGGAACTTTGATTTTCGAAATACGCAATGTTTATTGAGGGCTTGAGGTGGTTGTGAGGTTGTTGATGGACTGTGTGTTGCCCGGTGTATTGCATAGGTATGGCTGATATCTTATCGCCTTTTTTTCCGGTGTATGCAAAAAGAGTTTGATTGTTTGGTATTGGATTTTTAAAGATTTTGGATATTGATTTGTAGGAACGTCCTGATAACTGAAGAGATACCAGGGTGCATGGATAAACTGTTTTTTCTAAAACGTCTAATAGCCTCAAAGAAAAAAGTTTACTTGAAGCGCTCAACAAGTGATCGAACTCAAAGAAAAAGGTATAATTGTTTTCTTTTTATTTTTTTGGTGTAAAACCATAAACTTTCTAATAATTTTTTTAGATGGGTTGAGTTTGATTATGAGTTTTGATTTTCAGTATCATTGAATGGATTATGGTGTTCATATAGTTGTTTTGTTTTTTTTTTTTTTTTTTTTTTTTTTTTAAATGAAGGGAATGCATCTACTGGTAATTGTAAGGGTAGGTGACTATTTGTATTAGTTTAACCAATTAATGAAGTAGAAGAAGTTGATAGTTTTTTCAATCAGATATTGTAGCTACAGAAAAGAAGTATGGATGAAACTGCTACGGTGGGATCTTGATCGACGAAAGAGGATGTTGGATCAGAGGATTTTATTTCATGTGCATGGGCGCAAAAGGTTAGTCAAATCCTTTCTTGCTTTGTTGTTCCTTTGCTGAAAATGTTTCTGCAGTTAAGCCACTTTGGCAGATGAAAATATTTCGGCACAAACATACCCCAAACACTTCTTACATATCCCATGTTTTACAAATAGTATTTTTAGGAGCAATAGGGAACTGAAATGTTGATGGATTTGAGTTTAATTGTGTTTAATTTTGTGGGTTTTGCAATTTAGAGTTACAAGATTACTGTGACCTTATTGGATTTTGGTTAGGAAAGCTCATAAAATCACTTTTTCCGGCTTATGAAGTTGCTTGCTTGAGCTTATGCCTTATTGAGTCACTTTTTTCGGCTTATGAGGTCACTTGGTTGAGCTTATGGCTTATTCATAGGGTATAGGTAGAAGATGATAAGCTCATGTGTCATCATTGAAGCATAAGGTTAATGAAATTTTTTGGGCTATTATACCGTTATAATTAACTTTCGGTTTTCTTTTAATAAATCATTAGGTACATAACACAACTTATCAATCAGTAGCTTTCTTGATTTTTGATTATAGTGGCTTGAGGCATCAAATTTAAATGATCACATAAGTTTATCAAATTTATGTATGTTTAGGGAAAGTTAGACAATTTTGCATCGATCGAAATAATCAGTTCTCTTATAGTTACTCGATCTATACCGTTTTATGAATTGCAATTATTTTGACCAAGTAATTAGAAATTTTCAATCATCACTGGTACAAAAAGTTCTGTTGGTCACGCCAAAAATGTGTGACGATATGCATATAGTCACGCACGTTTTTTTCGTCATGTGTGACAAAAGGTCCCGCCACCGTAGGTGGCATATGGTCACATTGTTGAGTTCGTGGCCTTTTCCATCGAAAAAGAGTGACCAAAACCCCGAATATGTGTGAAAAATTAGGCACAAGTTTTGTTGGATTAGTCATTATCAGTGACCGTAAACACCTTATAGTCACACGAATGCTTTTTGAGAGTGACTATTGTTCGTCCTATGGCCACATAAATATATAATATATGTGACATTTGAGATGATATATTCAAGTAAATGTGTATTTTGTGTGACTATTGATAATCCAATGGCCACATGAATATACAATAAATGTGACGTTTGTGATGATTTAGTCACACAATGGGTGTTATTTTTTTGGAGTTAGTCACATACAATTTAACACAAAGTGGCCAAAAGTGTGAATAAGTGTGACCATATGCTGTTTAAAGTGAAGAAATGTGTATTTTGTGTGACTATTGATCATCCAATGGCCACATGAATTTTATGTTTGTGTGGCCTTTTGTAATATTTAGTCACACAACGAATTAAGAAAACAGTGACCAAAAGTGTGACTATATGCATCTTTTAGTCACATTTAAAAGATCAATCAAAACAAATTAAAATACAATAAACTTGGAATGTATATAACTGAACCAAATATAAAATTGGCCATCCTTTTATACACCAAGGAGTCCTAGTCGGATTACAATAGTTTCCTAATTAAGTATCTATAATCTTTTCCAGAAGCAACTAGCTAGCAACTTCGAGCCGTCTTGATCTCTGAGTAGTACCAACTGTCACTAGCAGTAGTAACTTTTGTACTAGTAGTAGTAAATACTTGGCACATTTTCTTTGAAGTTCATGAGCAGCACTAAATCCATCTTAGCAATATTAACACAAACGTGAGCAGCAGTAATTCAAACAACATCATGAAAACTTTTAATCCAAAACAATGAACATAATAATAAAATTTGCAGTTAAACTTACAAGTTTTTCTCCATTGATCTAATCTCATCATCTGGATATAAAAGCCTTGAAAATGTAGGCTGCTGATAATCAATAATAACCACATCAGGATGAGAGCAGAACTAGAACATGTCAAAGCACACAACATGACAGAAGTAGATGAGCATACCGGAATAAAGTTCTTGATTAGCTGCTAGAAAACCTTCCTCTCTAAAATGTATGTGGTTATATATATTGTTGACGGGTGCATCTATTTCTTGACATTTGACATAGAGACACTATTGCCATGTCTTTTGTCATGTGCATCTAGTTTGTCAGGCGCCACTAGTTCAACTATATATATGCTGTTTTGGTGGTTTTGAGTCGCTTAATTCGCCACTTATTCAACTATCTGCTTTGGTGGTTTTGAGTCACTTGATGTGCCACTGGTTCAAATATCTGCACAAACAAGGTCTATGGTATTTTCCTCGAATAAAGTGAAAGTAAAAGAGGGCAAAATGCATAAAAAAAAAGATCAATTACCTGTGCTCTTACTTTTTTCAGATCCAATGTATTTTCATCTGAAGTAGATTTTATATGGTATAAAACTTACTATATCTAATGTATATTTAAAGAGTTGTATATATTTGACATTAGCTATTTAAAAACAAAATCACAAAGTTCGGAGTCTTTGGTAAGTGTATCACCATTGGGCCAATCCAACCTGACTCCCACCCTACCAAAATTTGAAGTTTTGAACTATATTACCTAACCTGCCTAGCTATTTTGCCACCTCTAACTATGAGCATATGAAACAAAATCGTAAGGTGCTCTAAAGAAACAGGAGCCCAAGCATATACCCAGGAACCCAAGCATATAAATTATACTGACCCGAACGGACCTTCTTGATCTCAAAGTAACCTTTATTGTCGTTTTGAGTCCAAAACTGATAGCCCTGATTATGTAAAATAAGGTATAGATTAAACTCTAGGAATGGTTTACAAAGGTACAAGTAACTTTGTTCCAACCACCCAACTAAAAATGGAAAAGATAAGCTGAAAAAATCAAATAGACCAACGTAATTACTTGATTAGAAACAGCTATATTTTTTGATAGTCAGATCTTGGTCTTTTTCCGATTTTTGGCTTTCTTACAATCGATTCTACACCTTTTATTTGTAATAGTGAGCT
>LBNU01011250.1:0-12216 GCA_014162995.1 Artemisia annua
TGGGGAAAGAATGAGGTTAGCGATTTTTTTTTATTATTATGTAATTGTCTTTTTTGCCCCTTAAATGTAAATATTAGATTTAATCTAAGCCATTGGATCAAATTAGATTGTATGGTTAGGATTTATTGATTGGTTCTATGGCAAGGAGGGGTTCTTCATGGATCTCATCTCAAGAGTGTTTGGTACCCATATTTGGTCAAACGGGCCAGGATGTTATATGAAACAATGTATATGGTGTATTTACAGATTAATTTCTTGTTCCTCAACCATATTATAGAGTTTGTGCAAAAAAAGGTACGCGACGACCATCATCAGTCATCACCCCCACCATGCCAACCACCTCTACCACCTCGTCCAGCGGCCACTTTTTGGGTCAAGTCACTTAATGATGTAAAATCATCCGCATCACTCGCTAGCACCTCAAATTCATCTTAAATGGCCTGCAACTCTTTCTTGATGTCAAGAAAATCATTGCTCGGGTTAAAATGGACAAAATTTGGTTTTTGGCCAACGTCTTTGTAAAAGTAAAAATGTGATTGTTGATCAAGGACTCGATATTTTGGACCTCTAATAGAGTTTTCTGTATATCAAATTTGAATCGGTCAATGGTATCATAGGTGCACATAATAACAGGAACCCAAGCTCAGTGAGTCAAGTTTGTCACTTCACAAACTTTTCTCAAACTCGAATGGTCTTTAACCCAGTCACACTCAGTCAAATCATGTAAAATGCATTTTTTTTTTTTTTTTTTTTTTTTTTTTTTTTTTTTTTATTTTTTTTTTTTTTTTTTTTTTTTTTTNTTTTTTTCAGTTCAGTATTTTTATTCGTACTATTTATGTCTTTACAATTTACAATATTCATCTTTTTTTTTTTGCTGTGATTTCATATAAACTTTCGAGGTATTTGTTAAAAAGAATCTTTGAATAAAATAACTTTTTGAAACACTGTTGAAGTATATTGTAAAACCTAATCTTTTATATAATAAAAGAATTACATCATTTCGGAGTCTTTTTGACAAAACAATCTTAGTGGAAAAAAAATTAGACCAATAGAAATGCTCAATTTTGACACATAGGCGAAATCAAGCAATATGATTGGCCAATAAAAAGTCAAAATTGAATTGATTTTGGTCAAACTTTAATAAATTTGGTGGAGAATTTGATTAAGGATAAAAACACATAAAAATATAGGTGTCAAATTTATGAAAATAAAAACTTAAAAAAAATGATGTAATTAATAAAACATTAGTGGTTGAATTTTAAATATATTATATGAAGTTAAGTGTAAAATTATAAATCTCCATATTTTTTGATAACTTTAGATAATAAACAAATAACCTCTTACACTTTATACCCCCTACACTTTATAATATGAACCATTTGCTTACAATTGCATGAGTATTAGTATTGGTTTCATCCATTAAACTTACAAAAATTTATAAATGTACGAATTAGTTTTAATATACGTTAAATACTTTTAAAATAAATATTAGTTTTAAACTTTCATCTATTAAAATATCTTTATACTATGTACGTTAAATATAAATAAGAACTCATGTTATACTATTTAAAAGTTTAATCTAAAGGTACACGGGTTTGAATATTAAATACAGTTAAATTGTCATTAACGGTAATATAAATATTAAATGGTAAGTACGAGTTACTGTGATATAAAAATAAATATACGCGATTGTACTTATACCAACTCATGTAATTATTATTTAAAATTTATATACAGATATCCAGGAAAACATTTTTAAAAACACTTTACGGAGTATATTTTAACTCCATCAACGCTCATTATGTGCTACTAAACTCGCACATTTTGTACAACATGATATCAATAGTTAAAGTTAAACAACATCAACCTCAACATTAACATCTATGTCAGCTAAACAAAGTTAAATCTTTCATCCAATAAACTTTTTTACAAAATATTAGTTGGTATTAATACATAATGAAAAACTTAATCATACTTATTAGTTGTACTCAATGTTCTAAAAGGCGTGAGGCGTGGCGTGGCGGCACAGCCATGCCTCAAGCCTTACGCGCCTTTGCGAAGCCTTGGTGTTTCTTAAGGCGTGCTTAAGGCGGCAACAAAATATTTATAACTTTATGTATTTATAATTTTATATCATTTTATAAGAGCAATTTCAAATATTAAAGCTTAAATCCCAAATAACCAGGCCCAAATACGAGGCGCAAATAGGAATTAAGTTTTGAAATTACGAGGCCCAAGAAAGAAATAACCCAAATACTTGAAATTCAAGCCCAAATCCATAAATCCCCTAAATGCTTCTAAAAATGGCGCCACGCCTTACCAAAAAGGCGCGCCTTTGCACGCTTTTCGCGCCTTATCCCACGCCTTTTCACACGACGCCTAGACCTCACGCCTTGGTCCATTTCGTGGCGCCGAGGCCACGCCTCGCGCCTTGACGACGCCTTGGCGCGCCTTTTTGAACACTGGTTGTACTTATATCATAATTTTCACGGGTAAATTCTTATAAATTTATATAGTAAATAAAACATTTAAAATAAATTTGATTTATGTGTAAACCCATGTGATCAAAGAATCTTTGTCCGAATAATATTATAAGGAGACACGCTCAAGAATCAAATAAAAGGTCGATGCAATGGTTATATTTACAATTTCTTCTAACTATTTTTCTTAGTTTCGCATATGTTGACACTCTAACTTTTTAAAATATACATAAGATTTTCTGTTTTTAAACGATAACACTGTATACTTAATTTTTTATAAAAAACCCCGTGCGTGCACGGGCATTATAACTAGTAAAACATTGACAATGATGCAAAAGAAACATAATGAAACATTCAAAAAACATAAGTTTTGCAGACAGAAGCTTGTATGGTACCATGTCCACTAGTGCTCTGTTGGTAAGGATGATATCTGGCTCATGAGTCATTGAGACGACCCAGCTTGTCCGGACAATACTCGGTATCAACCAGAATGCCGTACTGTGTATCTTACAGCGTGTATCAAAATGAGCCACATAAAGCAGATTATTAAATTTTAAAATCCATACCCAGACATAACATGCAAATTGCCTCTTTCTTGATGTTTTCTCGGTTTGGTGATCTGGTGTTTTGATCGATTTTTCCCATGAACACGCCCTGCCTTATGCTAGTTACGTACTTGTAATTTACTACTGTAGAAGTTTGTCACAGATAACACAAGTAATAAAAGGCTACTTTCATGTCATATATTGTTTGATTAAATTGACTTAACATAACAAAATAATTCAATTATACTTATTTTAACCGTTAGAGATAAACTGTAATCTAAATCAATTCAACTGAGTCAATAAACTGTAATCTAAATCAATTCATCGGAGTCCCTTATTGAGCTGCCACTAACCTAGTTTTAACTTAAACAACAAGCTGCAAAATATACTATGCATTCAACAACTTAAGCTTCCGTAGACTTGCATAACTCGTACAGCATCTCGTCGTTTAAGCTATCTTCATCCTAAACAACATAACCCATATATTAGAAAGACTGAGACAAGACACAGAACAAACCATTGAATCATCCAGCACTCGGTTCTTCATTTGCAGCTTCATGATATGATGCAGCTTCATGATATGATGCAGCTAATTGTTCTGCAAGGCTAGGTTTAGAACTAGACTGCTGCTGCTGTCTTGGAGATTCCGAAACTCTAGGTTTTTTTGCACTGACAGAATGTGGAAACCATTGCTTCTTATGTGGTTTCCAAATCACAGGTTCCAGAAACTTCCAAGGGTCTTCTACCATAGACTTGTCGTAGAACATGTCAGGCCGTTCTTCTGCTGACACATGATTATGGCCACCTCCCCGTCCCTGTCCTTGCCCTCCACCCCTACCTCTCCCATAACTTGCACCTGAGCTCATGCTATTCCCGTGGCCTCTGCCTTGATTAGAACCAGAGCCACGGTACCCTCCTTGACTAGAGCCATAGTTGGGGTTGTTCCTGAAGTGGGGTTGAGGACCAGGGTAGCCTCGTCCTGAACCATGATCTGGGCTGAAGCGGGCACTAGGACTAGAACCAGGACCTGGACCAGGGTAGCCACCTTGTCCTGGACCACTGGTAAAGTGGGGTTGGTAGCCGAAGTTTCCCGGACCACGGTAACCACCAGGCCGTGGACTATTGGTGTTCCAACCCCTGCCTTGAAAATTATGATTTGGGTTGGGGAAATTGCCACCTTGTAGTGCGTTAGGTGTATAATGACCAGCGTTTGAATACTGTCCTTGTGGCTGCTGCATTCGCGGATTTGGGGAGTGGTTTATATGGGATTGAAGGGAAGGTGAGGAAAATGTTTCATTGCTCCATGGCCCTGTTGAACAAGCAAAATCTTTTGTATATTAGTAAGAAATCCATTCAACGCATGCTAAGACGTAGTTTACACCAAGAAAGATGAGTATACAGAAAATCAAACCACTATTGTATCCAAGCTAAGTAAGACTCTAGCTTCAAAACCATTCCAAACAGAAAGCAGCATACATAAATCGGGGTACAAATGTTTTTTCGGATTTACATTGTCACGGTTTTGCCCAATCGTTCATTCTTGCAAACTATAGCGGTCTTTTTTGGTTTCAGGTTGCTAATTTTTAAAGGCTGAATACAATATTTCAAAAGTCAATCACTCCTAAAACTATGAATTTATGACCTTAAGAGAAAAATAGTATGCATGTTGCTACCTATATAGCATCAAATTATTAAGTGATTTAAGTCATAAAGCATGTTTCAGGAAAAGTCAGAAGTTATATGTTTCCAAATTGATTATGGAGTTATAAACCAAATCAATCATCCTAAAAGGTATTCTCTAAAGTTCAAGTGGGAATAATCAATTACGCACAGCTTCTTGAGTCTCAATTACAACAGAACACAGGTTCACTAATTCTTTGTTTACAGTTTACACACAGCTTCTAGCCTTCTACATCGTCACTATAAGGTCCAAAAATCGTGCTTGCAAACTACTCATCATTGTTTTGAGGATGTTAACTTTCAGACAGTCAAACTATGGTCCAACAAGCATTAATATATTCCAATTCATAAAACATGTCTCCAGAAACATTCAGAAGCAATGTGTACTTGGAGTTAAGTTATATATCAATCCAATCATATCCTAAAAGGTCAAACATTCTGTGAACATAATCAATTGCATACAGCTTTTTGTGTCTCAATTACAACTAGCCAAATAAGTTTTTGTAGAGAGGGATGATAATGTGAAATTAACAGCATGAATATAGCATAGGAGGTTGGGAGTTGGGAAGCATAGTAAGTTAATAAATATATGATCAGAATATGATATTACGTGTTGGAGTTGATGAATAGTCCTGTGATATCTGAGGGCTGACCTTGCTCCTTTGCTTGTTTCCAGAGTATGCAGCCATCGGGTCAGTGTAATAATTAAAACTCTGAGCAAATGGTTGTGCCTGACTTTCGGGGTTAGCTGTAGATTCAATAAGTGGATTGGAGAGATTAACAGCTGGATGAGCACTTGCATCGTTATTGGTCGCCTCCTTTGAAGCTTCCATTCGCATGGCTTTTAGTCTCTCTCTTCTCTGAGCTGACTCCTCCATTAAATATGCTGTAAATTCTCCTGAAACTACACATACAAAGAGTGCACGATTACATACACCTACACAACAAGCGCATCGTAACGTTTTGCTATGTATTAGAGATGCCTATTTGACAAATACTTTATTGGAGTAAAATGGGGAAACAGTTTAAACTTAGCTAAAAAGAAAAAAGGGTAAAACTGTGGCCGAAACTCAAAGGCTCTCCAGAGTGTTTTCAAATGCCAAAACCTCTTAAAGCACTTACTCTATATAACTATATTATCATTATCATTCCATGCATATAGTTTCTCTTATCTACATTCTCGTAAATTAAAGAAATGTTGACGGGTTTGACCAACCTGGCCCTGCCCATTTGAATCCGTTATCAAATATTCAAATGTTACAGTTTTGACCCTTTACCTAACCACCGACTAATCATAAGGTCCATGACTCAATCATATGTGCGTGATTATATTCATTTTTTAAACATAACTATGTAACAATTGCTGACATAAGCACGTCAATGAGGAACAAACAGAAAATAATCAAAATCGTAATACTTTTCAGCATTAACTTTCAGATTCAGATTTTATACAGATAGTTTGGAGCGTTAACGCCAACATTTTCCGTAAAAACCGAGTTGGAAATGGTTTATCTAAAACTTTATGTGGAACAAAGATACTACAATGGACATATCATGGAACACAATATAAGCAATATTAACCCCTATAATATATACAACAACGCAATGGCGAACATGAACTTTTTTTTTTTTTTTTTTTTTTTTTTTTTTTTTTTTTTTTTTTATTATTATTATTTTTTTTTTGTGAGTAGGCGTGGGAGGAGGGTCTTTGTATTATTCTACAAGTATACCAGCTGCATTTAAGATCACTCGTTTCTAAATGTAAGTAAGATCAGCGGGATCCTCTTGCCTATATCTAAACTCAGCCCCTAATACAATGGGTTTGAGTGTATCAGTTAGGCATTTACAGGAAACAAAACCTAACGCAAAGGGGGTGTTTGTTTAAGCTTATTGGTGGGCTTATTAGCTTATTTAATTTCGGCTTATATTTCACAAGCCCAAATTTCCCACCTTTTTTTTAGACATATAAGCTTAGGGGGTGTTTGTTTAAGCTTATATGTGGGCTTCCGAGCTTATTTGGTTCCGGCTTATATTACATAAACCCCAATTTTTTGGCTTATTTTGTGACTTTTGGGCTTATATAAGCTTATTACATCTTAATAAAGTTGTATAAGCCCATATACGGTCAAAATAAGCCAGAAAATTGAGGCTTATGTAATATAAGCCGGAATCAAATAAGCTCATAAGCCCACATATAAACTTAAACAAACACTCCCTTATTCTGAAATTAATAGATTTATATAAGCCAATAAGTTTCAAAATAGCCGGAAAATGTTGGCTTTCTGAAACATAACCCAAATCAAATAAGCTAATAAACCCACAATAAGCTTAAACCTCTACTGTAATGAAAATATTATGGCAAATTATCGATCTATAGGCTATTAAAAAACCACTTTAACATAACGAATCAGGGGTTTAAATAAATATAAGAAGTAGACCCTAAAACATGATCGAAGAGATTTGTATAGACAAGAGAGCTAACCTGAATGAAGTTGCAGAAACCCAAAGAGTTTTTAAGGAATTTGTTAAGGATTTGCGTCTTGGTTATATGGGTTAAGGACTTAAGGGTGTGTTTGTTAACGGGTACGGGAATGAGGGTATTGTTGATGGTGACTGTTTGGTTATAGTATGTTTAAACCATGAAGATTATCAAACTCTTGGGGAGTACTTTGAATAGGTTTAGGGCCCCTTTGGTTTGGTTTATAGATGATTTATTATTTGGATTTGGTTTAAATGCACAATATATTATAAAATTAATAAATTATTGTTTTGTAAATATTTAAAATGTGTTGGTCCACGGAAATTGAGTAAAATTTGATGAAAATAAAGAACAAATTCATTAATATTCATGAACAATTGTTACAAGATTACTCAATTCCTACATGACTACATGATAACATCTTCAGCTTCTTTACGGGGATAATTTCGGTATATTATCCCCGTTAGAATGACAATAAACTCTCATTGATCCAAGCTAAGCTTGAGATGCAATGAGAGGATCATCCTATCAACTAATACATATTGTATTCTTTTGTTTGTTTAGGATGGATAACTATCTCTATTACAAACATACATATATATAGCTACAAAGTACAAAGTACAACATGTGATGAGTGAGTTGTCATCCACTTGGAATATGCTTCAGAATATTCTCTTTACTTTTGTACTTTTGTCTTGTTTGACTTTCTTGTGCATGTAGCTTGTATTCCCAATGCTTGTAGCTTGTATTCCCAATGCTCCTCAGGGAGCATGAGGCATCCTCAGGGAGCATGAGCATCCTCAGGGAGCATGATGCATCCTCAGGGAGCATGATGCAGCCTCAGGGAGCATGTTTGTCTAAAGATAGCTTCAGGGAGTCAGTGAGTTATTGTCATCACTCACTGACTCCATTACCTTCTTCTTTGGTTCAGGGATCATTCACTGAGTACCGCCTCACTGAATGATTGAGTCTTTCTTTTTAGACTCGATCCGAACATCTTTAAGGTAACTCACTGAGTGACTGTTCACTCATTGACTTGTTTGTGTTAAGGTTATATGTCACTCACTGAAATAGCAATTTACTATTTTATTCAGTGAGTGATTTGGCTATTTTATGTTCAAATACTTGTGGGGAATATTTGGGTAAAAATATTGACCCAACAGTCTCCCCCTATTTGAACATACAAATAGCCTAAGGTGATTGGGTTTAAATGAGGGAATGAGGGTTCAGGGACATAGGTTCAATGAGGAGGGTTCACTGACTTAAGTTCAGTGAGTAGGGGGTTCAGGGTCAGTAACCAGGTTCATGGGTTCAGGGAGTAGGGGGTTCAGTGATTTCAGTGACCTGTTTCACTGAGAGGGTTCAGGGTCATAACTGGTTAAGGTTCAGTGAGTTATGTTTAGTGACAGAGGTTCAGTGGCAGAGTTCATCTACACTTCAGTGACCTGCCCGGGTTTTCAGGTTTGTATTTCAGTGTGGGGGGTTCAGACCTGGGGTTTTGAGGATGGGGTTCAGTGATTGATTGTGACTGGGTTCCGAGGTTTAGTGACCCGGTTAGTTTAGTCCCTTCTTATTTAAGACTTCCCATTCTTCACTTCAAGACATTTATCTTCTCAGTCTTGTATCACATACATGAAACCCATATTACAAATACTCACCCAGTACCCACTGATAATCACAACTCACCGATACTTATAAGTATCTCAAAAACTTAAAACACACTGAAACATTTTCATTCCTTGATGCTCAAAGTAGTCTCCCTGACATGCTACCCATACTCCCTGATTCTTACTACTTCGTGAGTCACAAAGAGCAGCTATTTCATCCTTATCACTCCCTGATGTTTCGACACATTATGGGCCCACCATCTCAGCTTGAAACCCAACTCGTATCACTGGTAATCCCAACAATTATATCAGTCCCTATGCTTACTGACACCAGCCCTTCATACAACCTGACATACCCTCAGGTTCTAGCTAATGTTGTAACACCACCACTCACACTGAATCCCAACATCTTTTTACCACTTTATCAGGCTAAGCCTGAAAAATACAACCCCTGATCTTTTTACTCACTGAGTCACACCACTAGTCACAACACCTGATCCATTTACTCAAGCTCACCACACATCCTGATAACTAGTATCCCTGATAACACCAATATTCCCAGATACACACATCCTTTTTCAGACCTTGATTTTTACCCAACGCACTCCCTGAGTTGCGACCATAGCACTCAGCCTGAAAATCACTATTGGCACATCCCAAGATTCTATCTTAATCAAAACATCTCCACTCCTTGATTTTTATCACACAACTTCGACCTAATTTAATACCAAATCACAGCTTTCCCAATCTTCGATTCGCTCTCTGAACCATACCCATCTTTTCTCACACTCGATCTAAACAAAACATCATCATAAACCGACTCACAAAAAAATCGAGTGTGTTTGTTTGGAGTGTTGTTTATCTGGTTTTCAATGGTTTTTTTGTGATATGAGATGAATCGTGATTTAGTTGATATGGGGACAAGGGTGTTTTTGTTTAGTGTGTTGTAGATCGAGTGATGTGTGGTATGTGTGAAAACACATACCTTTTCTTGACCAAATTAAGACCAAAAAGACCAAAAACCCGCAAATAAATGCCAAATATATGTGTTTTTGTGTTTTTATACATGCAGGTAATAAAATATGAGAAAACGATAAAAAACCGAGACAAAAGCACGAAAAACGAGCACGAGAATTGAAAGAGTACATATTTATAGCCGGGAAGTGAATTTGAGCTCAAAATGACAAAACAAGTCCCTGGAAGATTTTAAAGTTTCAAGAATAGTCCTTTGATGAAGTTTCACAAAATTTCAAGATTAGTCCAATAAAAGGGACACTCCTCAAAATCGTGTTAAATCAGAGACCTTGATGTGGACCTCATTCTTGTGGGCAGTGGTTCTCGAGGGAAGAATTAGAAACTAATTAGCGTCCAAATTTCAAGCCTTTATCGGACTAATAAATATAAAAACGAGGAAATTCAATTTCCCACCAAAAATAAAATAATTAGAGGAAAATAGGAATATGGGAGTAAGAGGAATTCACAAGTAACTTCCATGGATAATTTTAGCATCGATGCATATGAAAGAACAATGATTTCATTTTACGCTTAGTATGGGGGGGACTTGTGAAAAATCAAGGACGACGAATTTTAACCGTTAGGTCACTTCTCTATGAGTCGTGTTTCTACTCGATGATCCTCATAGTTATCTTTAGGATAATGAAAGTCATCATACCGTCACCCGAATAAGGTTAGGTTGTAAATAAATAGATAACTAATAATAATAAGTAGGATAACCGGGGCATTTTTGGAATTTAAGATTTAGTAGTCTCTTTTGAACGTTTTGCTACTTTCAAAGTTAGTAGAAAGAGATGAGGAATTTTGATTTCAAAGGTGTGAGCTCATAACATTGCGTGAGGACACGGCAATATCTTAGTCTGGGGGATTTTGGTATGTGCTTCAACACATACCTTTTCTTGACCAAATTAAGACCTAAAAGACCAAAAACCCGCAAATAAATGCCAAATATATGTGTTTTTGTGTTTTTATACATGCAGGTAATAAAATATGAGAAAACGATAAAAACCGAGACAAAATCACGAAANTGGTATGTGCTTCAACACATACCTTTTCTTGACCAAATTAAGACCTAAAAGACCAAAAACCCGCAAATAAATGCCAAATATATGTGTTTTTGTGTTTTTATACATGCAGGTAATAAAATATGAGAAAACGATAAAAACCGAGACAAAATCACGAAAAACGAGCACGAGAATGGAAGGAGTAAATATTTATAGCCGGGAAGTGAATTTGAGCTCAAAATGACAAAACAAGTCCCTGGAAGATTTTAAAGTTTCAAGAATAGTCCTTTGATGAAGTTTCACAAAATTTCAAGATTAGTCCTCCATCTTTCCAAAATTGACAAGATTGGTCCCTGAAAGAATAAATTTGAAGAATTGACAACTCAAGTCCTCCAAGAATTCAAAAATGTTACAAAAGGCCCTTGGAATAAAATTGGCAGAACAGGTACCTAAGCTTGCAGAAATTACAAAAGTGGTCCTTGTAACTTTTAAATCCTAAAAACTAAAACTACTATACTAAACCAACTCTTAACCCAATAAATCTAAAAACCCACTACACCCTTACTGCTGGCCAGTTAAACAACAAACCCACAAACCCATTTACACCCTCAACCCACCAGCCTAGCCCAAAGCCCACAAATCAAATTATAATAATAATAAAAAAACCCATTTACCCCGTTACCCTATTCACCCGTCTTCCCCACGTAACCCCTGGTAAAACCACTTTTCACCTCAATCCCAACCTCGTACCTTCTGGATTGATCTGCCAACGTGTCAGAAACACGTCACACACCTCATACGTGGCAAATTAGAGCTCTGCGATTGGATAGAAGGGACTAGAGGCATCAAGAGGATAAGGGATGACTAATTCATGAAGATTCTAGGTGGGATATGGATTGAAGATGAGGATAAGCCTTCTGGAAACCTTCTGGAGAGAATTCCACCGCCTTTGACAGCTATAAATAGGGACTTGCTCATGGTGTGTAATCGTGTAGGTTTTAGTAGAAGCTAATAGTGTAATTTTAAAAGCTCTCTTTGTAATCTTTTAAGCATTCCTTTTGTAATTCAGCTTTTGTTTTAATAAAATTCTAGTTTTCCTACATTTTACTCTTAATCCGTTTGTTAGCTTTAAGATTTCATAAGTCCTTAAGTGCCTTTAAAAGCTTTTTACTTTACAGTTTTAAGTTTACACAAGCTTTTATTTGTTTTCATTAGCTTCTTAGTATTTTCAGTCAGCCTAGTTTTCCTAAAAAAAAAAAAAAAAAAAAAAAAAAAAAAAAATAAAAGAGAAGAAGTATAAGCAGAGGTGAAAAGCTCCTACAAGCTCTACATACCTCCTGACCAGCTCATTAAGCTACCTTATAGCTTATATGAACTTGTCTCTATCCATTACTAGCATAGTTCTTT